>CAUYQU010044548.1:0-25945 GCA_963574635.1 Cheracebus regulus
TGTTTTTCAGCTCCATCAAGTCATTTATGTTCTTCTCTAGAACCCTAAGATATTTATGGCCTGGCTCTTTACAAAAAAGTATGTGATTTCATGATATAGAGTGTGAGAGAACTCAGTAAACTTACCCAAAACCCAACAATCGTAAATCATACATTTTTACTAATATTTTAAAAAATCTTTCTTTAATTGTTATATTAAAAACAAATATAGAAAAAATTAACATGTAATAATAAAACCAAAATAAAATAAACTTCAAGATGCAGACATTACAAGTGTGTCCAGTTCCACTCTTCATCCCTCCTGCTCTATATCTCAATATTTTAGCCTGGACCATGCAATGATTGATAGCAGAACAGAAATTCAGGGGCAGACTTAGTTATGAATGGAAAATTTGTCATAATAAAGATGGCACCAGAAATCAGTCCATGGGGAAGAAAAGGATTTCTCTACATATAATATCGGCACATGGTGTGAATTAAGAATTTGACTCAAACCATATACAGAGATGAACTTCAGATTGAGTTCATCTTTGTATATGGTTTGAATCAAACTCCTAATTCACACCTTATTCCTAATTGGGAAAGGTACAGCTATAAAACAGCACTCTTAAGTATGTATGTTTCTGGTAATCTGAGGAAACCTATAGATTCCTTCTCAGAATAATATTTGTAAATGTATAGGATAAAATAGGATTATCAAAGGAAACAATTATTTAGAAATTTTAAAACTTGTGAAGTAAAACACATACTTCTCTATTAAAGTATTGATATGGTTTGGCTCTGTGTCCCCACCCAAATCTCATCTTGAATTGCATTCCCATAATTCCCACATGTTGTGGAAGGTACCTGGTGGGAGAGAATTTGAATCATTGGGGCGGTTTCTCCCATATTGTTCTCATGTTATTGAAAAAGCCTCACAAGATCTGGTGGTTTTATTAGGGATTTCCACTTTGTATCCTTCTCATTTTTCTCTTGCTGCCACTGTGTAAGAAGTGCCTTTTGCCTCCCACCATGATTTTGAGGCCTCCTCAGCCATGGAACTGTAAGTCCAATTAAACCTCTTTTTCTTCTCAGTCTTGGGTATGTCTTTATCAGCAGCATGAAAACGGACTAATACAAGCATTAATCAGATCTGGCAGCAAATCTAACAACTATGGCAATTTTGAAATAGTGGCACTCAAAAATAATCTTGAAATATATACAACAATGGTGACGTAAGCTAAAACTATACTTTTTTTTGGAGACAAAATTGAAAGCCTACTACTACCACGGTGGCTTGTTGCCCACATTCATAATCAGAAGAAATACTAAATGTCTATTAGAGGTTACTGAAAATAAAAATGTATTTTTTTTCCCATCCAAGTTCACTGACATCTTGAATTCCAGGTTAATGCCATTCTGGTTAAAATCCCCTTCAATAAAGATGATAGAAATAGAGGAGATTATTTTTGAGTTCTTCAGGCTAGGGAAGAACTTCTAAGATAGTGGCCCCAAAATGCACAAAGAATTGATGGATTTGTTTCCTTTAAAATTCAGAAGTTTTGCTTAGCAAGATGACAGACTAGGAGAAAACATTTGTAACTTTCAAAACCAACAAAGGATTGACACCTAGAATAAATGAGGAGTTTCTGCAAATACACAAGGGAAGTACAAGAACCCCAGTAGAACATCGGTAAGAATATATGAATAAACACTTCATAGAAGTGAAAATATTGTAGGTGTAATAATTGTGGTGAGATATTCACTCACTTATAATAAATGAGTGGAAAATTAAAACATCAATGAAGTAGATACTAAATATCATTCTATTTTTCATAAATGAGAGCCTGTTACCACTGGCTAGGGATGGTGGCTCATGCCTGTAATCCCAACAGTTTGGGAGGACAAGGCAAGCAGATTGCCTGAGCTCAGGAAGTTTGAGACTAGTTTGCACAACACAGCAAAACCCCATTTTTACCAAAAATACAAAAAATTAGCTGGACATGGTAGCGTGTGCCTATAGTCCCAGCTACTTGGAAAACTGAGGTGGAAGGATCACTTGAGCCTGGGAGGTCAAGGCTGCAAAGAGCTAAGATTGTGCCACTGCACTCCAGCCTGGGTGACACAGGGAGACCCTGAGAAAGAAAGAAAGAAAGGAAAGAAAGAAAGAAGGAAAGAAAGAAAGAAAAAGAAAGAAAGGAAGGAAGGAAGGAAGAAAGAGAGCAAGCAAAAAAGAGAGCAAGTAAGAAAGAGAGCAAGAAAGCAAGCAGGGATGGAAGGAAAGGAAGGAAGGAAGGAGAAAGAAAGAAAGGAAAGAAAGAAAGAAAGGAAAGAAAGAGAAAAAGAGAGAGAAAGAAAGAGAGAAAGAAAGGCAGGCTGTTACTACCAAGTGTTGTCAAGGATGTGGGAAAATGAGAACCCTTATGCATTGCTGAGGATATAAACTCTTACAGCCATTCTGATAACAATCTGGTGATACATCCTGACGCTAAGGAACACATATATTATGACTCAGCTCTCCTATCCTGAGTATATAAACAGGGAGCCCTGGCAAACCATCCTTTAATTGAACAAATATGAAGATATTCATCTCAGCACTGTTAGTGGTGGTGGATACTGGAGGCAACTTGTTATAAAATGTGGAAGGTGTGTCCTGGTGGGAGACCAGCATGTAGCACCTGCCACCATAAGGTTCAAGGAACTATGTATGGACAGCAGCCCAGATATATCCCTAACTTAAACTATTGAGTAAGAAAAAAAGGTTAAGAACATCAAGAGATCTTTAGCACAATACTATTTAATAAACATACCTGCAGAAAACAACACTGCATATTTTCTAAGATATTTGTATCTTGAGAAACTGAATGTACACATGAACAGTGGTATTCAAAAATAGAACTGGGACTCACAACCGGCCCAGGAAGCCAACCCAGGAAGCTAGCCTGCTGGAAGTCAGACATCCAGAAAATCAGATGCTATCTCTAGCAACAATTCAAGAAGTTAAACAGTAATTTTGTAACGATCTCAAATAGCCAGGACTTGATTAACAATTGACAACTTCCATAATTTTTGTTTTCACTTCCAACTGGAGGCCAATTAGAGAAAGTCAAATATGCACCCCTAACCAATCACATAAGATGCCTCACTTTTAGTTAGAGGCCTCCAGCTTCTTCAGGCCAACAGCCTCCTATCAGGGCACACCCAGAGCTTTCCCTTTCCTCCATGAAGCTTCCCCACTATCCTTTGCCTGCCTTTCAGTCTCTGCCAAACGCAAGTGATAATGGCTGTCTCTTGCTATACAGTGAGTTCTGAATAGAGCCCTTGCTTGTTCTCATTTGGTAGGTCTTTGTTTATTCCCACAGTCTTCAAAGAGACCTGCTGGGCACATTTGAGTGGTACACCTTTGAGTAATGGGAATGAGCTGGATTGGAGAATGGAGCTCAGGGCCTTGCGCGGACCTGTAGACCATGTGCCATGAGCTGAGGAAGTGATTTGCCAAACTCTTGGAGGTTCACACAAAATACAGAAAAACATTTTAAAAATTAGTTCATTTTTGGGCCAGACACAATGGTTCATGCTTGTAATCCCAGCACTTTGGGAGGCTGAGGCCGGTGGATCACCTGAGGTCAGGAGTTCGAGACCAGCCTAACAAACATGGTGAAACCCTATCTCTACTAAATACAAAAAAAAATTAGCTGCTCGTGGTGGTGCATGTCTGTAATCCCGGCTACTTGGGAGGCTGAGGCAAGAGAATCACTTGAACCTGGGAGGCAGAAGTTGTAGTGAGCCAAGATTGCACCACTGCCCTCCAGCCTGGGCAGCAAAAGCAAAACTCTGTCTCAGAAAAAAGATTAGTTTGTTTTCATTTCCTTCTGCATGGTATTTTTTTCTTCTGAAATCTCTTCTACTCCTCCTGCCCTTTTCCAAGCTTCCCTCTGCTTGGGGACTAAGTATCCAGATCATTGCTTCCCAGGCGGAGGCACTCAGCTCATGAAAGGAAGGAAGCAACACTCCACCTCACTCCACTGACCAGTGGGTAGTGGAGGCTCCCAGGACCTGGAAAGGTTCCTACCAAACCTAGCCTCTCTAAGAAACTCTCAGCAATGGCTCACATAGGAGTCTTGAGTCCAGATATTCTCCCTCCGGCCTGGTTTTATCTCTATTAGAACACAGTTTAAGCCAATGTTCTCCTTTTTAACCACTCAGTGCTGGAGATTAAGGGAAAAAAATAGCTGCAGTGATTTCATCTCACTCTTTTTCAGTGAAAATTACTTTTCAGAACTATTAAATCTTCTGTGAAGGTTATAATAGAGGACTTAGGTTCAGTTTAGCCATTTATTAAGATATAGGCTACCAAGCCCCAATAGAAAAAATAAACAAACAACTAGCAGTTTACTTGGATTTATGCACAGTCTTTCTAATCAATCAATCTGTAAACATTATGCAAATGTGTGTAAACCTGAGCCTAGCCCAGACTTTACGTATGCATTGTTATGTAAACAATCAATCTTGTTAATGTAAATATTAATATAAACCTGACATTAAACACAAGTTTACACAGCCTTGCTGGTTGAAGTCGGCTTGATTTACATTGAAATATAAATAGCAATCGTGCTCCTTTCGGGGCTTTGGAAAACAAACTGACCTGAAGTCACTGGGTGGCCAGTCTCCACTGCTTCCTCCAATTGACTTCCAACCCCTTCATTCAATGCATCTTATGAAGAATTGGGAGAGAATTTGAACCTCAACTCATCAGCCCCTACAGGTGTCTTTGTTTAGTATATCCCAGCTCCCCATGGTGGGATCTCTCTAAGGTCACCTTTAAAGCCAGATGACCCCTGTATCTGCACGAATGATGAGAGGGGTCACTCACCAGCTTTCACTGCAACATTGGTTGAAACATTGCAGGTGAGCCATTTTGCCAACAGGATTTGCTATTAAGAAGCCTTCTGGGCAAGTCTCAAGTCATTTTGCCCCAGTCCCTTCTGCTGACTGCCTTCTTATCATTCAAGTCTGTTTTAAACGTCACCTCCTCACACAGGTTTTCCTTGATCACCTATCCTAAATAGGTTACCTCCTAGATTATTCTCTAGCATACCACTCTATACATTACACTCATTAAGCTTTTCTCAATTTGTGATGACATATTTATTTACTTATGTGTTAACTTTTTTCTTCCTCCTCACCTATAGCTTCACAGGAGCAAAGCTACTTCGTTCACCACTTTATACTCAGCGCCAGGTACATGTGATGTGCTTAAAAATATTTTGTTGGATGAATGGACATACACACTCAGGAATCTTGTTGTTTAGCCCAAAGATCTGCCTTTCTTGTCATAGGCAGCCTCAGAAACTTGCCCAGCTGTGTCTGTGGGACCTGCCCTGAATATATTGATAATCTGCATGGCTTTCGTGAGTGCCTTCTGCCAACAGCTGGATTTTGTTCTCTGAGATCCCACCATGGCATAATAATGTAACTGGAGTAACTGCAGCCAGATTCCCTGGTTCACCACACCGGTAATCGAACCCAAGCCACCTGGGTGAAAACCAGGAGTCCGAACCGCTAGACCACCACAGAAGTGACATACCTGCAGCTGGAACTTAGCCTCTTGGCCTTCCTGACCCTGAAGAACAGGGAAAGGGGCCCCAGAGGCACGGTGAGTGTTACAACAGACATAGAACTCTTGGACCCAATGAGTGTGCAACTGCGATTTATTACACAGAGCGAAAAGACAGCTTCCACATTGTGGAAGGGGACCCCGAGAAAGGGTGCCGTCCAAGCTGTGGCAGCTAGAGGTTTTCCCCTTGAATTATTCCCTCCCCATTCATGTTCTCATCCAATGAGAGGAGTTCTTTCAAACTTCTCTGGATTGATTGATTGTTGACTCCTTTACTGGATTGGCTACTGTTTTACAACTTAGTCACAGAGACCCCACCTCCAAGAGCCAGAGGCAAGAAAATTGAGACAAAGGCCCTTCCTGGCCTGCCAGAGCTGGGAAAGCAGAAACAAAGGGCCCCAGCCGGCCAGAGGTAGGAAAGCCAGAGAATTCCTGAACTCAAAACCACGACCCCAGGTGACCCTGGGAAGTCCCTTTAACACAGACCCTCATTAACAGTAGTAGGAGAAATAGCAATAATATATTCAACCCTGTCTTAGTCTCTTGGGGTTGTTACAACTGAACATTGACTACTTGGCTTATAAACACCAGAAATTGTTTCTCACATTTCTGGAGGCTGGAAGTCCAGTATCAAGATGCCAGCAGATTTGGTGTCTGACGAGGGCTGGCTTCCTTTTGAAGGAAGGTTCATAGGTGGTTGTCTTCTCCTTGTGTCCTCACATGGTGAGAAAAGTGAGGGAGCTCTCTGGGGTCCC
This sequence comes from Cheracebus regulus, assembly GCA_963574635.1. Taxonomy (NCBI): domain Eukaryota; kingdom Metazoa; phylum Chordata; class Mammalia; order Primates; family Pitheciidae; genus Cheracebus; species Cheracebus regulus. Next base: position 6,351 of record CAUYQU010044548.1, read on the forward strand.
CTTTTTAAGGGTACTGATATGGTTTGGCTGCATCTCCACCCAAATCTCATCTTGAATTGTAGCTCCTACAATTCCCACGTTATGGGAAGAACCCAGTGGGAGGTAATTGAATCATGGGGGCAGGGTAGGTCTTTCCCATGCTATTCTTGTGGTAGTGAATAAGTCTCACGAGATCTGATGGTTTTATAAAGGGGAATTTTCCTGCACAAGTTCTCTTCTCTTGTCTGCCACCATGTAAGACATGCCTTTCACCTTCTGCCATGATTGTGAGGCCTCCTAGCCACGTGGAACTGTGAGTCCATTAAACCTCTTTCTTCTGTAAATTGCCCGGTCTCAGTTATGTCTTTATTAACAGTGTGAAAACAGACTAATACAGGTACTAATCCCATTCAGGAGCTTAGTCACCTCATGACATTATTCCCAGAGACCCTAGATCCTAATACTATCACATTGGGGATTAAGTTTTGACATATGAATTTTGGATGGGACACAAATATTCAGTCTGTAGCAAATTCTTAGTAGTTTCCAGATGTTATACTAGAGGCTGTACCCTCATCCTCTCACTTGAACTTTAACCTTCAAAGCATCTTTTTCTTTTCTTTTCTTTTCTTTTTTTCTTTTTTTTTTTTTTTTTTGAGGGCTGTGGCATGATCTCAGCCCACTGCAACCTCTGCTTCCCGGGTTCAAGCAATTCTCCTGCCTCATCCTCCCTAGTAACTGGGATTGCAGGTGCATGTCACCATGTCCAGCTAATATTTGTATTTTTAGTTGAGACGGGGTTTCACCATGTTGGCCAAGCTGGTCTCAAACTCCTTACCTCAGGTGATCCACCCACCTCAACCTCCCAAAGTGTTGGAATTACAGGGTGAGCCACTGTCCTCAGCCTCAAAGCACCTTTTTCAAAAGACCAAGCCTTTAACAAGGAGTCCAAGATAAAAGAGCTTGGGCTGGGGACAGTGCAGTGTACATTTTAGAGTCCATCTTTGAAACCAGTTAGAGCTGAGTTTGAATCCTGACTTTACCGCTACAGATCTTGTAGAAGACATTTACTCTGGGCCCTCATTTCCTAAGTTGTAGAATGAGGATGTGAATGTTTGTTTCTCAGGGTTGTTGTGATGATTAACTAAGATTGAGCACATAGCACAAAAAGAATTTAGTAAATATTAGTCATTATTTCCAGCTTTTACACAAAAAAGTTCAGAAACCTGGAGACCAAGAACCAGGTTCACTCTCTTCGACCTCTGTGTCTTCTGTGTTCTCTTGAAATCCTTCGCTGTGTCACCCAGAGTCCCTTCGAGTAGGGAATTTGTATTAGGCATCTTTATGGTGCATCCACGGAGACTGGTCACCCCAAACTCAGACTGAGGAGGTGATGACCGAGAGCCCTGCAGGTGGAAGAAAGAAGCGCTGAAATGGACCAGAAACTTTCCACACACAAATTAGTCTTCACCTCAAAGGCTCTAAAGCAAAGGGAGTGGAACTGGACTCTAGGAAGACACAGCTGGTTGCTCATGGTGTTTGGTCGGAGTGCTTACAGGGCATATTTAGTTCTGTCTGACCCCCCTGGGGAACAGGGCTTGCCTCTTACTCATCTTTGTAACTCAGAAGGCAGCACAGTGCTGGTGCCTGGTGGGTGCCCAATCACTGTGTGTTGAATAAACATTCCCTTCTCAATCCCTTTTACCAAGACTCATTGGATTTCTACTGTTTTGGTGTTTACTTTCAGTGTTGCCTTCGATCTTCATTTGGGTGGGGTTTGGGGAGTGCATTGGGAAGGAGACCGCACAAATAGAATTCCTTCTAGGCTCTCTACGTCCCTACGGGATGCCTGCCTAAAAATTGCCTGCTTATGCGGAGGCTCAGGCCTTGTAGAGGGAGCTCAGCTCCAATATGTCAAATCCCGAGACTCTCATAATCATTAGCAGCAGCTGCAAGCCCCAAGAGCTCCTTGCAAAAGTAGAAACAGCTGCAGAAATGAGAAACTTTCTATTGCCTATAGCAAAAGAAAGCAAACTAAAATGGAGTGAGAGGTGAGGCTGAACTACCATCCCTGCGTATTACTAATAATGACATCTTTTATTTGAATAGCACTTTGGAATTTTTAAAAATGCTTTTTCCTGTATTATATCATTCATTGCTCATCACTCCCTTTGAGCTATTGCAGGCAGTTTGCTGATGGAGAAACTGCTTAGACACAGGCCGCAATAGCAGCAGCCTCCTGGAATAAGCTACCAGCATCCCTCACTGAGAACCCCTGTGTTCCCTGGTGTCTCTCCGGGATATCTTAAGGGAAATAAGCAGAAGAGTGGTCAGCTAGATGAAACGACTAATTGTTCTGACTGCTTCAGGTTTACAAACCCTTTTTTAATTTGTTTTTTGTTTTGTTTTGTGTTTTTAGAGAAAGGAGACATCAGCCAGGATGGGATTTTCCCAGAGAATTCTTTAGAAAGAGTGCCAGAATCTTTACCGTCCACCTTGACAGTCCTAAGAGACAAACTGAAAGGACCTCGCTTAATGTCTCATCAGAAGGGTATTTGCAGTGCTGGCTTCATCATTCAAAGCAGGAAAGGCCTTTGTCATGGTCAAATGGCTTTAATGTGTTTTGAATGCTACATAAATTCAAACTTGATGGCTCATTTATTTGTTGGATTGAAGTTTTATACAATAAACTAAGCCTTGGTATTTACTAATAACTTGTGAACTGCCCTTTGTTTGTTTAGAACAGCCAGAAGGCAAAGAAGTTGACTGAGTCCCTCACGGCCAATCTGATGTTCAGATCCTGGCATTTCCTGGGACAGTTTATGGATCGGTGGGAAGGGTCATAAGAAGGTTGTTTGTGGAGAAGACAGAGGACACAGTGGGGGAAAGTCGAAGGGAAGGATTTGTAGGTGGGTGATTTATTCCAGACTCGTTTTGATGCAGCCCCACCCCGGTGGCTTCAACCGCTGAGTCAGTGAGCTGAGAATTCAGAGCTTTGAGTGACAGGCCAGGCTTGGCCAGTGACTCGTGGCATGACCTTGGGAGATTCATTGTTCCTACTGTGTCTCACTATCTCACACTTCGAAAGAAAAGAAAGTGTAGAATAAATTCAATTCGTTGTTCAAGGTGAGCTTCATTAAACTACTGTCCTTACAGGAAATCTGTGCTCTTTATCCCTGTCCCATCTGCAAACATTTTTCTCTTTCTGAAACTCCAGTATACATTATTTGTTCCCATAGATGCTGTAGGTGAGAACACAGACTTTGGTGTCACAGCTGAGTGTGAGTCCCAACTCTGTCATTCATGTAAATTGAACACGGAGGAAATGTTTTTGAGCTTCCATTTCCTCACCTGCAAAATGGGAATAACTACAAAGATAACCACTATGCTGGTGTGAGAGAGAAACGGATGTGTCAGGTCGTCAGCTCTGTGCCTGGCATTTAGAAAGTATTCCTTATAGATAGGAGCGATGTTAATGATAGCCTTATGTTTTGGGGTTTAGAGTAGAATGTAAGTGCTGAAGAGAAGGGATCACAGGTTTGCAGTTCTTTGCCGCACCCAGTACATGGAGATGGGCTTATTTTCTGTGATAATGGATGTTCACAGCCTGCCTCTCAGGGACAGATGATGCGCCTGCCACTCTGAGGACCCGCTGAAGCGCAGCAGTATCTTCGGGTTCATCTGAAGGGTAAGAATGAGTCATGGGACACGAGTGGGCAAAATCGCAACATCTCTACATTTCCGTAGCTGGGGAAATGTTTATTCCTGTTAAGATTGGATGACGGGGTCTGCCCTCAGCACCTCCCCATTTCCACACAGAGATTCCAGCAGACTCATTTGCTGGGATGAGTCCTGGCCTTGAGAAAGATAAACCAGGAAATGTTTCGCTGGACGAGAGTCTCGACTTGAGTTTGCTGGTCTCTGGCGGACTCCTGTCTGCTGTGCCTGCCTGCTTGGGTCCTGACCTAGGTGTGCTTGGCCCTGAATGCTCCTGCCCTAGGCTGCAGCCGGCGCTGGCAGGCCTTTCCTCATTTTTCCACGCTGCAGTCTTCATTTTGTTCGAGTAGGTACATCTCCCGTGAGTCACTTGGGTTAATTCAGATTGGTCAAAGGCAATCATTGGAGCCTCATTCACCAAATTTGGTCAATGAGAATAGAGCTTCTGCGTAAGGCTTCTTAGCTCTAAAAAAAAAAAAGGCTAAAAGTGATAATAAGAAGAGCTAGTACCCCTGTATCAGTCACAGTTCTCCAGAGAAGCAAAACCAGTAAGATTTGCATGTATGTCTGTGTGTGTGTGTGTGTGTGTGTGAGTCAGGGTTCCCTAGAGGAACAGAATTAATGGAATAGATATATAATACATATAAAAGAAAGCTTATTAAATATTAACTCACACGATCACAAGGTCCCACAATAGGCCGTCTGCAGTCTGAGGAGCAAGGATCGCCAGTCCAAGTTCCAAAACTGAAGAACCTGGAGTCCGATGTTCGCGGGCAAGAAGGATCCAGCACGGGAGAAAGATGTAGGTTGGGAGGCTAGGCCAATCTAATCTTTTCACATTTTTCTTCCTGCTTTATGTTTGCTGACAGCTGATTAGGTGGTGCCCATCCAGATTAGGGGTGGATCTGCCTCTCCTAGCCACTGACTCAAACGTTAGTCTCCCTTGGCAATACCCTCACAGGCACACCCAAGATCAATACTTTGCATCCTTCAATCCAAAACAAGTTCACACTCAGTAGTAACCATCACTCTGTGTGTGTGTGTGTGTGTGTGTGTGTGTGTGTGTGTGTGCGTGTGTGTGGAGAGAGAGAGAGAGAGGTTATCATTAGGAATTGGCTCATGCTATTATATATCAGGCAGGCTGGCAAGTCCAAGGATCTGCAAGCTGGAGACCCAGGAGAGCCAATGATTTAATTCCAGTCCAGATGCAAAGCTCTGAGAAGGAGGAAAACTGACAGTGTAAATTCCATTTGAAAGGTTGATAGGCTGTAGACCCAGGAAGAGCTCATGTTTCCTGAAGGCAGGACAAAAGCCAATGTTCCACTTGGAAGGCAGCAGGCAGGAAGAATGCTCTCTTACTCAATGGAGGGGCAGCCTTTTTGTTCTATTCTGGCCTTCCACTGATTGGCTAAGGCCCATCCACATTCGGAAGGGCAATGTGCTTTACTCAGTATACTGATTCACATGTTACTCTCATCGAGAAATGCCCACACAGAAACACCCAGAATGATGTTTGACCAAATATCACCCTCTGGCCCAGTCAAGTTGACAGAAAATGAGTCATCATATCCCCATTCTAACTTGGTGTGACTTGTGGATTGAATCGTGTCCCCCTAGAAAGATATATTGAGATCCTAACCCTGGAGCCTCTGAATGTGACCTTGTTTGGGAATGGCTTCATTGCAGATGTAATTAGTTAAGATGAGCTCGTACTGGAGTAGAGTGGAATCTTAATAGAATATGACTGGTGCCCTTATAAGATACAGACACGGAGAGAATGTCATTTGATGATGATTGGAATTCTTCAGCTGTAAGCAAAGGAACAGTGAGTGTTATCTACACTGGGCGCTAGGGAAAGGCATGGAACAGATCCTCCCTCAGAACTTCTGGAAGAAACCGACCCTGCTAACACCTTGATTTTGGATTTCTGGCTTCCGGAACTGTGAGACACTGCGTCTCTATTGTCTGAAGCTCCCGGTTTGTGGCACTTTGTTAGGGCAGCCCTAGGAAATCGATTCAGTGTGTGACAGTGCCACTCCTTGGGCTGCAGTGCCATTCTGCTACCATGAGGTGTGCCCACAAATACACTGAGAGTGACAGCATGGAGTCAGGAGAACCTGGGGCTTTGATACATTTGTGGAGCTCTTGAATTAACCAGCTTGGAAACTCCCTTTCCTCTAAACGTCTTGTAATATGAAATAGTACAAACCCTTATCATCTCAACCATTTGGGATTGAGTCTCCTGATTTTTAGAGACAAGTGCATCTGATTGATGGATTGCTCTCATACCTTCTTCACTCCAGGCTCCCTGCTCCTCTGTTCTTGTCACAGTGAATGGCAACCTGATCCACCCAAATGCCCGCAGGAGAAACCCAGCTCCATCCTTGGTGCTTTCTGGTCTGTCATTCTCCCAACTTGATCATTCATCGGGCCCTGCCAGTATTGCCTCCCTATTCAGTCTGCCTGTGCCTTCACTGCCCTGGTACTAAGCTTCCCCTTGTGTGTTATCATAACAGCTCAACTGTGCCGTCTGTGGCAAGTCTTGGTCCACTTAAACCAGCCTCTTCACCAGAGCCACGGTGAGGCTCTGTAATACATGGTTTCTCCACGTTATTCTCATTGCCTTTAGGAAGAAGGCCAAGTTCAAACTCCTTGGCATGATGTCATTCATGATCTGGCCCCTGGTGGCAATTTCAGTCTCATCTCTTATCACTTGGTTAGACTTGTCGGCTCTGAAGTTACCACTGTCTGTCTCACCTCAGGGCCTTTGCACAGACAGCTCCCTTGGCCTGCCTAACACCAACTCGTTCTCCAGGCCTCAGCTCAGCCACTCCTTCCTCCAAAGGGCCTTTTCTGACTGGTCCTGCTCTTGTTTGGTTGGGTATTTTCAGATTCTAGAACACTGGTGCCAAGAGGAACATGGCGTGGGATGCTGTGTGTTGCAGTGGCACAAGCACTAGGTAGGGAGTGAGAAGACGCGCAGTGTCTGACCCTGATGAGTTGTGGAACCCTGGGGAAGTCCTTTCCCCTTAGGCTTCAGTTGCTGTGCCCATAGGATGGAGGAGTAGGGCTATGCCAGCCGTTCTCACCAGGAAGTAGGGCTTCACCAGTGATTTTCATGGAGGATTAGGGCTATGCCACTGGTTCTCGTTGGGAGTGGGGCTATGCCAGTGGTTTTCAAGAGGGAGTTGGGCTATGCCAGTGTTTTTCATGGGGAGAAGGGATATTCCAGTGGTTCTCATGAAGGAGGAGGGCTGTGCCAGTTGTTTCAATGGGGTCCATAGGGCTGTGTTGGTAGTTTTCAAACCATGTCCTTCAGAGCTCTGGGAAATCTGGAGAAAGCTGTCCAGGTGAGAAGCCAAAAGAGGGCAAAACCACCTTTTGGATCCCACTCCTCATTCTCTTCAGGTCTCTTTTAATATCTGCATCATATATTGCGCTTTAATGATAATTTGTTTTAGGAAAAAGAGGAATTAATAGCTTGAAAACATTAGAAAACCACTGATCTTTGTAGCTAGGATCTTGTCCAGCTCAGACATTCTGTTGTTAACACAGACCCTCCCATCAGAGGAAGAGAGGGAGACAGCTGAGGGTGCAAAGATGATTGTGATGAAGTCGATGAGAGACTTGGGGGGAACCTGGTGACCTGAGCTGCTGACTTTGGTCCAGTCAAACCTGGCACAGGATCTATAGAAGTGAGAGTTTTCGTGATGACGTGAACATTTTGGGTTTGGCGTCAAAGAACTGGGCCTGCTGGACTCCCAACCAGTGGCTTACACCGTTGATGCTCAGTGGAATTATCTGGGAGCTTTTGAAAAGCACTGATGCCAGAGTCTGCTCCTCAAACAACTGAATGAATCTCCAGGGGAGGACTGTGGCATCTGAACCTTGCAGAGGAGAACTGTGATTCTCTTGCTCCCATCGCAGTCCCAGTGCCCAGCATATACAATCAGTAGGCAATAAGTAACAGCAAATATTTGTTGAATAAATAAGGGCATTTCATATTGACAGCTGACAGGCTTATATCTCCTTAATCTGGTTACTGAGACTTCCTGAGGCTCGGTTTTTTCATCTGCAAAATAAAGAAGTAATTTCTACTCAGAAGTGATGCTATGAGAATGAGGGGTAAGTCAGGTACCTTGCAGAACGTATGGCACATAGCAGTTTATTTGTAAATGGTGCTACAACCATTAGTGACAATTGATGTGACTAAGATTCAGACCGAAAAACACTGGATTCCAATTAGGCTGCCTTAGTCAGGAGACTAAATTATTCTCCGATGACAAATAACCCCCAAGTCTCTGGGGCATAACACAGCAAATAATTATTTTACCTGCATTACTTGTCCATCACAGGTTGACTAGGGGTTGTCAGAGTCTCAGTCATATGGAACATTGTCAGTCGTCATGAGAGTCAAAAGGAATACCTTGGAGCTCCTTCCACTGGCAAGTCTCAGCTTAGAAGTGACCCACAACTGATTAGTCAGAAGCAGTCACATGGTTGCATCAACCACTGGAACCCAGCAAGTACAATCACACTATGTGCCCAGAAGGCAGAGAACTGGAACTTACATTGATAAACAATTAGAAAGATAGCACCGTAGCTTTCTGGAAGTCATGCATGACTGTATACACACTTAAACTTCAACAGTGACACCAGGAATCAATGACAGTTGAGGCACAAATGGCTTTGGGCATTAACTGTGTTTTGATACCCTGTCTTCATTCCTCTTTCTTTTTTTTTTTTTTTTTGTTTGAGACAGAGTCTCACTCTGTTGCCCAGGCTGGAGTGCAGTGGTGTGATCTTGGCTCACTGCAACCTCCACCTCCCAGGTTCAAGCGATTCTCCTGCCTCAGCCTCCCTAGTAGCTGGGATTATAGATGCTCAACTCCAGGCCCAGCTAAATTTTGTATTTTTAGTAGAGATGGGGTTTCACCATTTTGGCCAGGATGGTCTCGAACTCCTGACCTCAAATGGATCTGCCTGTCTTGGTCTCCCAAAATACTGGGATTACAGGTGTTAGCCACCATGCCTGACCTTTTTCTTTTGGACTCATCACTCAAATATAATTTTTAAACCACTTCATGAGATAAAATTTATATACCTGAAACTTCACCTGTTTTAAATGTATAATTCAATGATTTTTAGTAAATGTTAGAGTTGTGGAACCATCACCAAAATTCAGCATTTCCAGCACCCCAAAAATATTCCTCATGCCTATCTGTAGTCAGTCCCCACTCACACAGCCAACCTCATGCAAGTATTAATCTGTTTTCTGTCTGTACAAATGTATCTTTTCTGAACATTTCATGCAAATGGAATCATGTGATATATAGTCTTTCGTGTCTGACATCTCACTTCTGATGATGTTTTAAAGGTTCATCTGTGTTATAACATCATAGGCGTTGCAAAGGTTTTGGAGGCTGATCAAGGAAAAAGGTATGACCACGAGATGCAACACATAACAAGCTTTATTGGATGGTGTCTAGACAGGGTGGCCTAAACAGGGAGTCCCGTACAGGATGAGACCTGAGGTGTATGGTTCAGAAGCCACCATCTAGGAAGAAAGTAGAGCAAGGGAATTCCTGAAGAAAAGCAGGAACAGAGAGGGGCTTGTAGTAAGTTTTGAAGTGGAAGTTCTCCCACATTGTTCTTTTTCAAAATTGTTTTGACTATTCTGAGACCTTTGCCTTTTCATATACATTTTAGGATAAGCTTGTCAATTTCTGCAAAGTACTTTGGCATTTTTGTAGGGATTGTGTTGAATCTGTAGATCTGTATGGAGATATTCGATTCCTTAACAATAACGGGTCTTCCAATCCAAGAACATAGAATGTCTCTCCATGTATTAAATCTTTCTTATTTTCTCTCAGCAATGCTTTGTAATTATCAGTGTGCAAGGCTTGGATTTTACTGTAAGCTTATTTCAAGATACTCTAGTCTTTTTGTTGCTATTGTGAATGAAATTTTATTTTCATTTTGTGGGTTGTTATGTGTATTATTATGTAGAAATGCAATTGATTTTTGTGTATTGATCTTGTGTCCTGCACCTTGCTGTACTCATATATTTGCTCTAGAAGTTTTTTTTAAAAAATTGGAGTGGATTCCTTGGGATTTTCTCCCAATATGATCATGTAATTTGTAAATAAAGACCATTTTATTCTTCCTTTCTGATCTGAACCATTTCAATGAAAAATATTTTTCTTACTTTACTGGCTAGACCCTCTAGCTACAGTGTTAAGTAGAAAGTGGCGAGAGACATCTTGCTTTGTTCCAATCTTGAGGGGAGAGCACTAAGTCTTTCAATATTAAGTATGATATTAGCTGTAAGATTTTTAGAGATGCCCTTTTTCAGGTTGAAAAGTTCCTTTCTATTCCTAGCTTGTTGAAAATGTTTTATTTGAATGAGTGCCGGATTTTGTTAAATGCTTTTTCTGCATGCGTTGAGATAATCATGTGGCTTTTGTCCTTTATTCTATTAATATAGTGCATTACACTAATTAATGTTCAGATGTTAAACCAATCTTGTAATACTGAGATAAACCCCACTTGGTCATGGTGTATTATTCTTTTTATATGTATCTAGATTCATTTTACTAATATTTTGTTGAGGAGTTTTGTATCTATACTCATGTGAATATTTGTCTGTAGTTTTATTTCCCTGTAAGATGTTTGACTAGCATCAGGGTTATGCTTGCTTCATAGAATGATTTGGAAAGTGTTTCCTTCTACATTTTCTGGAAGGATTTTGGAAGGATTAGTATTATTTATTATTTAAATATTTGATAGCATTTACCAATGAAGCTGTCTGGCTCTGGGGTGTTCTTTGTGAAGAGATTTTATATTCAATTTCTTTTCTTGTTATAGGTCTATTCATATGTTTTTACCTATTCTTGGGTTCATTTTGATAACGTGCATCCTTTAGGAATCTGTCAATTTCATTTAAGTTAACAAATTTGTTTCCACAACATTATTTATACTAATTCCTTGTAATTATTTTAATTTCTGTAGGATAGGTAGTGATTTTCCCTTTTCCGTCTTGATTTTTGTAATTTGTGTTCACCTCTTTTTTTCCCTAGTCAGCCTAGTTAACAATTTGCCAACTCTATTGTTTTTTTTTTTTTTAGAGAGCCAGTTTTCTGTTTCATTGATTTTTCAGATTTTGTTTCTATTTCACTGATTTTTACTATAATTTTTATTATTTCCTTTTTCTGCCTGCTTTGGGTTTGTGTTCCTCCTTCATTTTTGTTTCTTAAGACGAAAGCTTAACTATTGATTTGAGATCTTTCTTGTTTTCTAACATAGGCATTTAAAATTATAAATTTTCCTGTTAGTACAGCTTTAGCTACACTTCATAAATTTTTCATATGTTTTGTTTTCATTTTCATTTACTTAAAAATATTTTCAACTTCCTTTGTGGCTTTTTTCTTTGACTCACTGGTTATTTTGAAGTGGATTGTTAATTTTCAAATATTTGTGAATTTCCCAATTTTCTCTGTTGAGGATATCTAATTTAATTTCTTGTGGTCAGATGTTTCTCCCCCAGCACCTTCAATATGTCCTCCCACTGTCTTCTGGCCTCCACTGTTTCTGATAAGGAGTCAGCTGTTAATTGTATTGTTGTCCCACTGTACATGATGAGTTATTTTTCTCTTGCTGTTTTCAAGCTTGTCTTTAGCTTTTAACAGTTTACATATTGTGTATGTAAATGCAGATCTATTTGTACTTATCATACTCATAATTCATGGAGCTTCTCAAATGTGTAGATTAATGTCTCTCATCAAATTTGGAAAGTTTTTGGCAATGATTTCTTCAAATACTTGTATGCCCCTTTTCCTACTTCTCTTTTTCCAGGATTACTATTACATGAATGTTGCTATGGATGGAGTTTGATGGAGTTCCACAGATGTTTGAGGATCTGTTCAATTTTTTTCATTGCTTTTTCTTTTTTCAGATTGGATAATTTTTATTGATTTATCTTCAAGTTTGCTGATGTTTTATTATGGCATCTCAGATCTGGTATTGAGCCCCTTTAGTGTACTTTCTGTTTTACTTTATTTTTCAACTCTAGATTTTCCATTTGGTTCTTTTTAAAATATAATCTCTGTGTGTTGATTTTCCCTATTTGATGAGTCATTGTCATTGTAATTTCCCTTAACTTATAAAATATAATTTTCTTTAGTTTTTGAACATAATTTTACTAGCTGCTTTGAATTTTTTTCTGCAAAGTCTGACATCTTAGAGGACCTCTCAGAGACAGTTTCTGTTGACTTTTCCCCTGAGCTTTTTCTACTTTCCTGTTTCTTTTAATGTCTTGCAACTTTTTTTGGAAATTAGAAATTTTAAATAATATATTTTAGCAACTGTAAATTCTCACTCTCTCTCTCTAGGAGTTGATACTGCTGATTTTGGTTGTGTATTGACTTTCCTGGACTTATTCTGTAAAGCCTCTCTACTATAATGTGTGGCTGTGATATCTCTGCTAAAGTTTATTTTTTGTTCTTACTTTTTCCTAAATTTTAATTCCTATTATTAACCTTTGGTTCAGCATAGCTTACTAATTGATCAGAGGTTGTGCTCAAACACATCAAGTTAGTAAGGCTTCTACTCTTTGCTAATGGATCACTATATGGATTGCAGAACACATTTAAAGTTGAGGCAGTTTACAGTTCTGTCCCTGCTCTTACCTAACTGAGATTTTGTGTCTTCTTTGCATGTACACAAGATCTCACATACAGCAAGGCATATGTACATAGCTAGTGTCCTCTTCAGTCTTTTCTGCACATGCAGTCAGCCTTGCACATAACCACAGCCTTTTAGACCTTTAGGGACATTTTGGAGCTTAACAAGGCTCACTCTGGCTGTCTAGTTACTTGGAGCTCCCTGTCAAATTTCTGGCTATGCTTCTAGTCTCTTGCTTATCCTAATCAATGTTATAACCACAGACTAACTGCAACATTGGCCTTCCCCATTTGTTTGCTAATGAAATCACTGTTGTGAATCAACTATACTTTTCCATGATGTCTAGGGCATGAGATTTTTCCCACATTCATTTCAAAGCAGTCTTCCCTGGCAGAAAAGCATTGGTTTTCACAGTGCACCCTGACCTGGTAGACCTGCTACACTGATGGAATTGAGGGGATTATGGGAGCAGCCCCAGGCTAAAACAATCAGTGGCCCAATGTCTTCAGCCCAGTGTCAGTAGGTTTATTTGAATAAACATTTGTCATTTTTTGCATGACCTTTGTCAATTTTCAGTGTCTCAAAGTTGTTGTTTTTGACAATTTTGTTCAGTTGTTTCTTTGGGGAAGAATTTGCTGAGTTCCTTTCTCTACCTTTCTCAAAGTTTCACCATTTCAATATAATTTTGTTGTTATTGCTCTATTGCATGCTGCTTTGCTAGGACTGCCGACCAGAGACCCCACCCTTTTTTACCAGGAAATACACCTAAGACAAAGCTCAGTTACCAAACACTCTCATCCCAAATTTTGGGGCAAGAATCTTGGGGCTAAAATCTTGACAGGAACGATACAACAGAAAATAAAGTGTTATACTTCATTCATTTAGCAATACTCTGACTGGATTCTAAATTACCTCATGCTACCTCTACTTCTAGGGCTCCTCTGGTTCTCATCAGGTACAAAGCCTGGTTCTCTGGCCTTTCATCAATTCTGGAAAGTCCCCCATGTCCATCCAATAAATACCTTTCCTTCTCAAGTTAGCCAGAGCCTGTTTCTGTTGCTGGCAAGCAAAGAATCTGACTGATACAGCGTTTCAAAGAATGTGCAGAAGGGAATCTTTTAAAGACTCCAGATAAGAGGCCAATTATTCACTTGACAGTTTTTGGGATTGCTATAACAAACGCGTGCCTGTGGGACGCTCCTGTGCCAGTGGTATGTTGTGTGCCTGATGAAATCCCACTGGAGGGGCCAAGTCTGCACCTGTCACCAGTCACAAAGAAGATCCAATTTTTATCCATTTCATCTGGAGAACCATCTGGGCTGGGAATAGCAGTAATAATAACAAATCATTGTCACCAGATTTCCGCATAGATAGCACAATTTTTTTTTTGTTTTTGTTGTCGTTAAAAATCAAGTTTTCAAGTCTGCTGGTAAATAAACAGCCAGCAGTAGTTATGAAGGCTGTCGTAGCCTGTAGTACACAGGATTTGGACTGGTCCTGAGAACATGGCATGGTGAGAGCTGGGTGCTGGTAGTCTTTTCTGGAGGGGTAGGAAGTTGGAGGGTATATCTCTAGAAGGCCATTGTAGCAAGAACCATTCAAGAGAGTGCTGGGTAGCAATGACTTGCTTATCAACTTCAGGTATAAAAACAATTTTGGGTTTCTTTTGATGTGGGCCAGCAGCAGAATGTGGCTGATAAACAAGCAATCTGTGTTATTAAACAGCATTAATAGAGATATATTAAACAGGGAAGGTGATAGTCTTCCTCTGTTTCATCCTTCTTAGAGCACTCAGAGTTCTATCTTCATTTTAGACATCACACGTTTTATGTGCTAGAGACTGTCGAGAACACATTTAGAGGAGAACAATCAAGATGGTGAATTGACTTCAATCATCATGTAATGAGGAGCATTTAACTTGCAGAGGAGAAAATAAGGAGATAGAAATAATAGAGAATGGGAAGTAACATAGCTATTTGCAAAATATGCAGAAATGAGATGTGGAAGAAGGATAGCATCTGCTCTCTCTATCTCCAGTGACAGATCTGGGATCGATAGGCAGAAACTACAGGTAGATACACTGTAATTCCATATGACTCTATATGAAATAAATATATTTTCTATAAGGTCACCTAGAAGTGGGTTTTCGCTTTGTAATTTTAGTCAAAGTATGTATAATTGTGAAGACCAACACTGCTAATTTATAAATACTGACACCGATGAATGACAGGCAGGTGGAAGCTATAAGAATTGTGTGTTTGGTTAAGGTTTTGTTCAACTACTCTTTTAAAAACTATAGGAATTCTTTCACAAGTTGTAACCTGTAATAACAAATATGCATTTTCTATTTTGAAATTGGTATAATACAAACCTTATTTATAAGATGGCTATGTATATTTTTAGCATTTATTTACTTGTGTTTAGGAGTTTTGTAAAAATTTGCACAACCATGGATAGGAGCTCTGACAAACGAAAGAAGATACACAAATAAAGCCTTAGAAGAGAGATCAAGTAGTTGACAAATGCAAAACTAACAGTGAACTTGGAGGAAAGAGAAGGAATTAGAACAAGAGCAAACAGCTCTATGACCGTCTGTTAGATAGAGTAGAGGAGAATAATCAATCACTGTGGATCGATCAAGGTGGATGGACATAGCATACAAAATGCTGTTAGAATGGTGTGCACTACACTGATCTTGGACAGTAGTACCATACACTATACAGCCATTTAAATCATGGTCCCCAAGTCATAGGCATAAGACTCAGGACCACAGCTAGCTTCTCCAATAACTTTACATCAATTAGAAAAAGGCACACACTGGGCAGATGTAGCCCTGTAGGTGAATTGCTTGGAGAATAAAGTATAGGCTAGATTTTAGCTTTCACATATGGCGCTCTGCTGAGCACCTTCATGCAGGGAATAGCTGTACTCATGGCTATGAATAGTCTCCAGTCTCCACAGCATCTATTCCTATTTTCTGAAACCCATGTTTGGAATTCTATATCCAGACTCTAAGAGTTGGGTCAGAGGGATGAGATTATTCATTTTGTTTGGAATGGAATGATTCCATTCCAAACTCCATACAAATGGCAAAAATAACTTTCAGAACTATCCAAATTTGGGATGTAAAGCTTATTAGGAGGAAGTTAATTCCCCATAATTAAAAAGGTTTAAGCAAAGTTTTGTTTATAGGACAGAAAAAATAGCCTAGTTACTACAACCAAGATTTAAGTCTTGGTCCAAGTAGAATTCGGAGCAAAGTTTGTGAAGCTGAGCCTGGGAGCGTGGTTTGCAAACAGCTGCATACATCAGAATCTCCTACAGGTTACAAGTGCACAGAGCTGGGCCCTGGTCCCAGAGTCTCTGATTTCATAGGTATTCTAACAGGATCCCAGGTCGTATTGATACTGGTAGGCAAGAGACCACATTTTGAGATTGGCTTAGACAGTCGTTTGCAAACTTTAATGTAGACACAAATGACCTGGAGATCTTGTTAAAATGCAGATTCTGGTTCAGTGGGTCTGAGGTGGGACCTGAGATTCTGCATTCCTGAGCAAGTTTCTAGATCCTGGCCCAGGGACCAGGCTTTGAGCATCAAGGGTTTAGGATTTGTTGGTTCAATGGCAGATGCAGGGTTTGAAGTTGCATGACAAATTATTGCAGCTGTAGATACTAGACATTGTTGGGCAGGGACCCAGGTAGCGCTCTCATTGACTCCGCAGGTATGAACAGAGCACCTACTGTGGGCCAGGTGCTGTTAAATGCTGGGACACAGCAGTGAACAAAACAAAGCCCTTGCTTTCATGGAATTCCCATTCCTGAGGAGCAAAGTCACGTTTATAGCACACTCTTCAATCTCTCAGAGGATTTTTTTTTTGGGCTTCAATTTTTCATATCACAGCTTATTCTGAGGAAGGAGAAAGATAAAGGACTAGAGAAAAGTAGAATAATTCAAAATACCTTTTTCTTCCATTTTACTTAAATGAACATTTCTTTGACCTGTAAATAAATTTTTCAGAAAAGATGTTCATATATTTATACAGGCATATTCATTTGTACTTCCTCCAAATAATTTCTGACAAAATATACATAAAGACACATTATAATCTTCTTGCCATATGGGGATATAGACAGAGTCATGACATGAATACTGACTTTTAAATTGGAGTGGTTCAAAAATATGGATCAGGACAATGTTTAGTGGAAGTAGACAGTATTTTAAGGGAGCGAAGAATAATTTTCCACTGCCTTCTAGGTTCCTCCCATGAAGGCTGGGAAAATGGAAAGGAAACAACCAATAGATCAGCAGACTAGGTGAGGCAGTGAAATGTAGTGGCCAAAAGCATAGGTTCAAATTCTGCCTCCATTGGTTACAAATCGTGCGATCTTGGCAAGTTATTGAATGTCTTTGATGCCTAGTATCTTCATCTGAAAAGGGGGAATAAAGTCTACTTTGCAAGTTGGTTAAGAGAATGAATGAAATGAATATATGCATGACTCATGGTTAACGCTCCATCGATGGTAAGTTGGTATCAGGATGGACACAGACTAGAATGTCAGCACAGTTCAGAGCTATTTTTGAGATACATGTAAGCAATGCAGAGAAGTAGACCTAGTCCAGGCTATGAATGTTCTCCCAGGCCAACTTTCCAGGAGGACACTGGGAACACAGTAGAAGCATTTTATTTAAATAATAATAATAAAAAAAAGCACTAACCAGATAGTAAAGGGTTGTGTTAGACTGAGCAGGAGAGGATTCTATGGCTACAACTAGTGTCGATTCCCTCCTAAGATTAGAGTACTGGAATTTTACAACAGGTTCACCAGAACAGCTTTTGAATTTGTGATGCTTTTAAATATGATGTAAGATGATAATCCCCAAACTGGCGAAGTTGCAATAAAACTTCTATATCATAAGTTGCTGGTGGCAAATTAGTACTATCTATTAGGAAAGTAATTTGGCAGTATGAATTAGAAATTATGAAAATATTCATACCCTGTCCCTTGATTATTCTTTGTTTGGAAAGTTATTTTAAGGAAATAATCCAAAAGAAAGAAAACAAGGAAGATGATTGTTTTTATTACCTATATTGGAGAAGAAAAAACCAGAAAGCAGCTATGTAATTCAAAGGATATTTACGTAACAATATAGTCTAGTTATAATTGGAGCATAGCAAAAATACTTGAAAACATAGGAGTTTAGGCCAGGCGATGCGGCTCATGTCTGTAATCCCAGCACTTTGGACCGCCAAGATTGGAAGATCGCTTAGGCTCAGGAGTTTGAGACCAGCCTAGGCAACATGGCAAAACTCCCTCTCCCCCCAAAAATAATACAAAAATTAGCCAGGCATGGTGGCATGTGCCTGTAGTCCTGGCATCTTTGGAGGCAG
Organism: Cheracebus regulus; assembly: GCA_963574635.1. Taxonomy (NCBI): domain Eukaryota; kingdom Metazoa; phylum Chordata; class Mammalia; order Primates; family Pitheciidae; genus Cheracebus; species Cheracebus regulus. The sequence continues at coordinate 24,119 of CAUYQU010044548.1, forward strand.
AGATGGAAGGATCACCTGAGCCTGGGGAGGACGAGGCTGCAGTGAGCCATGATTGCACCATTACAGTCTGGCTAACAGAGAAATCCTGTCTCAAAACAAAAACAACCAAAAAACATAGCAGTTTAAACCAGTCATGTTTGTTTGCTCACAGTTTTATGAGTCAGACATTCCAAAAGGTTGGGAAGTTCTTACTTGGAGTCTGTCATGCACTGCATTCCGATCTCTGTTGGGGCTGTGGTCGTCCAACGGCACGATGAGGCTTGTCATCCGAGATGGATCACTCACACGACAGGCAGTTGGTTTCAGCTGAAAGCTCAGCTGGGCTGTCAACTGGAGCACCTACATGCAGCCTCCCCAGCATGGCAGTCTTAGGATAATCAGATTTCTTTACAGGGTTTTTGTTTCTCCCAGAGGTAAAGTCCCAAGAGCACCAGGTGGAAGCTTCGTAGATTTTCCTGGTCTGATCTTGAAGGTTATGCTGTGCCATGTCTCCTGTATTCTTCTGGTTAAAAGTGAGTCATTAATGTTGGCTCAAATTCAAGGGGAGGGGATACATACTCCACCCATCAATGGCAGGACTGCCAGAGGAATTACAGACATGTTTTAAAATTGCTACAGTCTTATTTGCATTCCTCCCACGTGCAACATACCCTCTCCCTTATCAAGACATCACAAAGGCTCAACTATTATAGCATCAGGCTCAGGCTAGACGTTCCAGATCTCATCATCTCAGTCAGGTCCAGGTGTAAATGAATCTACTCAAGTTTCTGAAGACCTCAGGACTAAAGAGATCAAGAGTTAGAATAAATAACCTAGACACTCCTATTCAAAAAGGAAGGGATGGCAAGCACAAAGCAGTCAGAGAAAGTTGAAATCCAGCTGGGTACCTGTCACCAGTTCTTGGTTCATGTCATCCAGTACTATGGATTGCATTGATGTATTAAGTACATCAGTACTGATTCCCTGGCACTGGTTTGCACTAATCGTACTAGGGGATTGTTCATCAGTACTGATTTGCACTGATTATAGTAGGGAATTGCTCCCCTAGGTTCGTGGCTCCTTCATCTAGGCTACTGGTTTTTCCCTGAGTCATCCTTCCTTTTTCATAATAAACAGCCTGCGAGTGCAGCTAGGAGGCTCTCTCATTTGGCTTCCTTGCCACAGAAGGTTGAGGATCCGAACCGCTTTCGTTTTGTACTGCTTCTGTTTCTTTCAGACCAAGAAGGTGTTGCTTCTGCCAATATAATTCCCTTGAAATTTTTGTCAGTTTTTATGAATCTCACTAGAGTACCTTCATTAGACAAAGACCCTTTATGGTCTTTGGGACAGACTCTTCTCTGTCTTTGATTCTCTATAATGCTGCAACATCTTTCAGAGCCTAAGAAGCTCTATGATTTAAGAGGGATGGTCTACTACAAAGCATGATCTTAAGATCCTTAGATACATTTTATTCAGCTGACTGTGTCTATGAGATACCATTTTAAATCCTTCTGATATAAAAAAAAAAGGTGTTTTAAAATTACCCCTCTGGCTTTATTTTTACACTTTGATGGTGTTTTCTTGAAAGAGCCCTGGGTTTGGTCTTTTCCCTAAGGTCCTTTCTTCCTTTAAGAATTCTTTGCTGGGGCGCGGCTGTTTTGCCGGCGCCCCAGCGCGGCGCTTCCCGGCGCAGAGTGTACGGGACGGACGGGCTTGGCTGGTCCCATCCCCACAGGGAAAACAGCAATTGGAAGCGCTGCAGACTGAGAGTCTCACAGCAAGCACAGCGAACCCGGGAAGGTCCGGCTCTGTGGAGAAGGGGCGTCCGCCAAAGGAAAACTAAGAAAC
>CAUYQU010044549.1:0-42629 GCA_963574635.1 Cheracebus regulus
TTTTTTTGTGTTGGGGTGGTGGGGGGGGGTTTTTTTTTTTTTTTTTGTGGTGGTTGGTTTTTGGGTGTGTGTTTGTTGTTTGGGCCCCCCCCCCCCCCCCCCCCCGCCAAGGGAATGCCTAAAGAGATTAGAAGAAAAAGAGAAACATGACTTGGCAAGAAAGATTAGAGATTATATTCTTGGAAGAATCCTAAACTGTATGACTGGGGAGGGAGAAAGAGAAAGAAAACTATAACGATTTTAGCCATTTTACTAGGTCTCATTGTAATTTCATTTGCATTTCCCTCTTACAGTTGAGATTGAATGTCTTTTCATACATTTATTGGCTACATGGATAGCCTCTTTCGTGTAGTGCCCGTTTGTGTCTTTTGTCCATTTTTATATTGGCTTGTCTGCCTTTTTCTCATTGATTTATAGAAATTCCCTATTTAACCTGGATCTAAGCCCTTTATTGGATAAATGTATTGCAAATATTTTGTTCCATAAGTTAGCTTATCTTTTCAACCTCTTAATAGAGTCTTTGTTGAAGCAAAGTTGTTGTCCAATTTATCATCATATTGTGGCTGGTGTTTTCTGTTTAAGAAATCTTTGCTCATCTCAAAGTAATCAATGTATTATTCAATGTTATATTCTAGGAACTTGATGTTTTAAACTTGCCCATTTAGGTCTATGATTCATTTAGAATTGATTTTTGTAGATAGTGTGAGATGGAGTCTATTCATTTTTCTTATATGGTTATCCAATTGATTCAGCACAATTTATTGAAAAGGCCACAACTAATTCAATATTATTTGGGGTTACATTTGGCAAAATCAAGTATACATATATATGCAGGTCATTTTCTGGACTCTCATTTGTTTTACCTTGCACTGATACAACACTGTCTTAATTATTACAGCTTTCTAATAGATTTTGATATTCAGTAGTTTAAGTCTTTCAGCTTTGTTGCTCATTAAGGTTACTGTAGTTATTCATGGACCTTTGTATTTCTATATAATTTTATAAAATCAGCATTTCCATTAACAAACACACATACACAGCTGGCAATTTGATAGCACTGCATTTAAAAATTTATTTAAGTTGAATTGACATCTTTATATTGTTGAATCTTTTGTCTCAGTCAAGAGATATGTTCATAAAATGGAGAGAAATGATGTATTTCTCCACTTATGAACTCAACTCATCATATTATATTATCCTCCATATATTGCTGTATTCCATTCACTAATATTTAGTTTAGGATTATTGCATCTATGTTCCAGAGAGATGAGCTTACATTTTTCTGTCTTAATAGTCCTGTTAGGTTTTAATATAAATGTTATGCTGTCTTCATGAAAAGAGTTGGGAAATTTCCCCCCTTTTTTCTCTTCTCCAGAAGAGTTTGTGTAATATTGGTGTTATTTATGTCTTAAATGTTTGGTTAGATTTACTAAGGAAGCTAATGGATCTGAAGACTTCTTTTTGTGGGAAATATTTGATTATACATTCAGTTTATATAATAGATATAAAATTATTCAGCTTTATTATTGTTGTGTTGGTTTCCATAAATGGTGTTTTTGTAGAATTTTTCCCTTTCATCTGCATTTTCACTGATATTACAAAATTGTTTATAATATCTTATTTGTTAAATATCTGAAGGAAATTATGCCCCTTTTTCATATCTGCTGTTGAAATTTTATGCTTTCTCTATCTTTTAAAATCAATTTTACTTTAAGTTTATTAACTTCTTTAGCTTTTTTTTTGTTTTTCAGCAACCTCTATTCCAACGAGGATGTTATTAGGTTTTGTTGAAAGAACAATCTTTTGGCTTTGTTGCTTTTATTTTTTTCTATTTTACTAATTTCTGCCCTCATCTATTGTTTCTTTTATTTGGCTTTCTTAGCCCTTAGTTTGATGTATGTTTTTTTTGTTTTTGTTTTTTGCCTCATTTACTGAGGAAGATGCTTTAGGTTATTCATTTGCAATCTTTTTTTTTTTCTAATATATGAGTTTAAGATTTAGCGACATACCGTAAGTTTTGAAATGTTATATTTTCACCATTTGGTTTGAAACATTTTCTTATTTCCACTGTAATGTCACCCATATGCCATAGATTATATTCTAAACATCTGGGAGTGTTCTAATTATCTGTTCATTATTGTTAGAAAAAATATTCCATATAATTTCAGTTTTTTTGACATTTGTTGATATTTGCTTTATAGTCCACTGTATCGTTATGCTTTGGTAGTATTCTCTGGACATTTGAAATGGGGCCATATTTTGTTGGATACATCGTATTCTGTGTGTCATTTAGATGGAATCTTGTGAATATTTGACCTTGTCTTGTGATTTAACTCTTCTATATTCTCATAGTTTAAAAAAACTGCTTGTTTTGTTGGTAGATTGCTTCTTTAATTTCTGTCAGATTTTCTTTACACTTTTGATGTGTTTTATTAGATACATACAGATTTAATACTTTTATACCTTCCTGTTAGATTGGCACTTTTATCATTACAAAATGTTCCTCTTAGCTTCCTGTCTTAAAGTTTACTTTGTCTGATATTATTATAATCACACTGGCTTTCTCTGGTTCACATTTGCATAATATGCCTCTTTCTATCTCTCATTGTTTCAGCTTTTTTGTACCTTTATATTTTAGGTGTGCATTATATAATCGAGCTTTTAACTCCAGTCTAACAGTCTCTCTCTTTTCATCAGAATATTAGGTCATTCATATTTATGTAGTGACTATATTAGGTTTATATTTACTATCTTATTGTGTATATCTATCCAACCTATTTGAATTATTTTTTCATTTCTTTGAGATTAAGTAGTTTTACTACTTCACTTTTCCTTATGTTAGTTGTTAGACACACATTATTTTGCTAAGCTTTTGATATTATCTTAGATAACACAATTTGTATTCTTGCTTTATTATAGTCTAATATCAGCTGGTCCTTTTACTACTTCCCAGACAATGCCAGCACCTTTAGCTTCTCTTATCATCCTGACTTTTGTGCCAGATGATTTTACTATGTTGCCCTTGGCTTCCATCTTGTTGAGAAGCCATTCTTATTGTTATTCTTGCTTATTTGATAAAAATATATCTTTTTCTTTAGCTGCTTACAAGATTTTCTTTTTTTCCCTCTCGTTTTCAGCAACTTCATATAATGTGCCTAGTCTGATTTTCTTTGTATTTACTCAGTTTAAGGTTTGTAGAATTTTTCACCTGTGAATTGATGTCTTTCTTCACTTTAGTAGAATCCCTTTTTTTTTTTTTTTTTTGAGATGGAGACTTGCTGTATTGCCCAGGCTGGAGTGCAATGGTATGATCTCAGCTCACTACAACCTCCACCTCCCGGGTTCAAGTGATTCTCCTGCCTCAGCCTACCAGGTAACTGGTACTACAGATGCATGCTACCACACCTAGCTAATTTTTTGCATTTTTAGTAGAGACGAGGTTTTATTGGCCCTGCTGGTCTCAAACTCCTGACCTCCAGTGATCCACCTGTCTTGGCCTCCCAAAGTGCTGGGATTACAGGAGTGAGCCACCACGCCCAGCCACCTTAGTAGAATTCTTGACCATTATCTTTTCAAATATTGCTTTTGCCATATTCTCATCCCCCTTTCCTTTTTGAGCTCCGAATGCACGTGTACTAACCTTTTCACAGTATTGATTTGCCTTTTAGCTCTTTACTGTATTTCTTTCTTTTGCTTTCTATGCTTTAGTCTGGCTATAGTCTAGTACCTTAAAGCTCACTAAGCCTCTTTTCAACTGTGTCAACATGTTTTTAAATTCACCTGCTGTTATTAATTTGCATAATATTTTTAGTTCTAGAATTTCATGTGAGTCTCCTTAATGGATTCTAATTCTTTGATGAAATGATCTATTTGCCATTTATTATCTTGAACATAGTAATCATTTTTTAAAAAAGCTATAACTTGCATATCTGGATCTCCTCCTTGTCTCTTTTCATTGTCTATTTCTTTTCTTGTGATTTCTCAATGATTTGATCTGGCCAAGTCCTTTTTTTTGTTTCTTGCCAGATACTTTGTATGAAAAACTATAGCAATGATTTGAGGCTCTGTACAATGTTATCATCCTCCAGAGGATGTTTACTTTTGATTTTGACAGACAATACGGCCAATCACTTTCAAGTAGCCTGGGATTGAGCTGACTCAAACTCTGTTTGCTGTCAGTCTGTCTTTATTCCTAAGATGTAACCCTTTGTGAATCACAGCTGAAGGCCTGGCCTTTTACCAGGGACGCTCTTCCTCGGTAGGCCCTATACTCAAATTCTTTCTCTCCCCACCCCAGCTCCCTGAGACTGCTTACATTGCTGCTCAGTTCCTGAGCTTTTGGCTGCCACTTTTTTCTCTGCTTCTGCTCTAGCTGGGGGTGTCTCTCTCTCTCTCTCTCTCTCTCTCTCTCTCTTTCTCTCTCTCCCCCCTAAAAATTGGCAAATGTCTCAAGGGAAAAAGCAGCAACAAATAGTGGTCAACTCTTTGCTGCCCCTCTCTCTGCCATGTTAGCCCCTAAAGTTCTCCCTGCTTTGATAATGCGTCTATGTTTTCAAATAACTTATTTAAAAATACTTTACCCAACTTTTCCAGTTGTGCTGGGTGGTAACATGCCAGGCCCTCATAGCCAGAGTGGAAACTTTCGTCATACACATTTAGGTGCTCATTGACAACACTGAATCAGAGGAATTCCTCAAATAGAAATGGTTTCCTGTAAAACTTCAGTGTCCTATCTTTCTGTTGAGTCTGAAAAAAATATATATAAATATATAATTGACTTTACTGTGTCAGTAAATTTTACATTAAAAGAGTCTTAGTTACTCAGCTGTTTAAATTGAGGAAGTATAACAGGAAGGTCAGAGAAACAGCTATAATTTAAATTTTTCTCTAAAACGAAATGATTTGCCTATTTTATTTGTCAAGTTGGATTCTTGAGCCACCACATATGATAATGATTTTGCTTTTAAGCCAGATTATTATTTTATTTGCCTACTTATGAAAGCTTGAAGGGTAGGTTTTATTTTCTCAAAGTATAGACAATTCTGCTTGAACTACTCAAAATAGTGTATTCTAAATTCATAAAAAATAACATTGAGAAGAACACTAGATCAGTCTGAGAAATAGAAAAAGAATGATTACTAAATATGTTTAATTTATAGGCATGTGACTCAGACTACAGCTGGGAAGCCAGCTCTCCTTGGGAGCTTATTTAAAATGTCAGATTCTGTAGCCTTGCCCCAAGAGATTGTGGTTCCAAAGATTTGAGGTAGGGAGTTTCCAAGTGATCTCTTTGTAGGTAATCTCAAGACACAAGATGCGCTTGGAGAAACACTAGTTTAGAGAACTGAGGTTAGATTTAATTATAGCAATTCCCAATATCTACTGTGTTCTATTTCTGTTTAATGAAAACAATAAACTGAAGTTTTAAGAATTTTATTACATTTAATTCTTAATATAATCACTACTTAAAGTAGCTCATATTTGCTGCACTAGGAGGGTCTAATAGTGACCTAGATGAGCTTTGGATTCAGGGTGCCTGGGTTCAGATTCTAAGCCCATCCTAACTGCCTGTGTGACCTGGGCAAGTAACTAACCCCACTTCTCAGCTTCCTCATCTATAAAACAGGAGAAATAATACTTCCCAGAGTTAGTTGGGGATTAATTTGTTATCCTGTATGTAGTGTGTTTATCAGTGATAAGAGCACTTTTAAAACATTAAGTATTTGCTGGGCATGGTGGTTCACACCTGTAATCCCAGCACTTTGGGAGGCTGTGGTGGGCGGATCACTTGAGGCCAGGAGTTCGAGACCAGCCTGGCCAATATGGCGAAACGGTGTCTCTACTAAAAGTATAAAAATTAGCCAGGCATGATGGTGCACACCTGTAGTCCCAGCTACTCGGGAGTCTGAGGCACGAGAATTGCTTGAACCCAGGAGGCGGAGGTTGCAGTGAGCAGAGATGGCATCACTGCACTCCAGCCTCAAAAAAAAAAAAAAAGCAACCATCTAGTGAGTAGCTGCCATAATTTTGTTGTTTTACTCCTGGGGAAATTAGGTCTAGAAAGTTTGAGTAACTTATTCCAGTTCATGTAGCTGGAATGCAGCAGAGCAGTGTGAGGCTCAGGCTAATAAGCCCATGTGTTGGGTTCTACTCTGTACTGTTCCCATGATCCAGATGTCCCCAGCACCCACCCCACATGGTGGATGCAAATGTCACCTCAATAAGTACTCATCCTAGGCCAGTATATCCAGAATGCGTTCCCCAGACCTTCAGCATCAGCGCCATCTGGGGGCGTCACAGAAATACACATTCTCATGTCTCACTGCAGACCTACAGAATCAGAAACTCTAGGGATGGACTCAGCAGTTTACTGCTTACCAAGCCCTCCTCGTGACCCTGATGTAAGGTTTAGCTGGAGAGCCACAGGCTTAGATCAAAGAACTGAACATCAGAATTTCCTGGGAAACTAAAAACGTCCCCAAAATGCTCAGATGCACCAAGACCAATTAAATCAGAATTGATAGAGGATCCAGGAGTCAGTTCCAGGAATCAGTTCCCAAGTGATTCCAATGTGTGCAAGATTCAGAAGAACTGCCCTGTATATTTTTTTGCCCGATAACCCCTTTCTGTGAGCCTGATTGACATTGGTCCCTTTCCCATCTCTCACATGCTCCCACCTTGTTCCATAGCTCCAGGAGTCCTGAGGGGCATCTGTCAGACGCTGAAGGTAAAGTGTGGACTACCACTCCAGCCTCCACTGCCATGCCCTCTTCATTCTGGCCATCACTGGCACAGCCTTTGCATTTGTTCCTGCCTGCCAACATCCAGGCCCACAGATGCCTTCTCCTGGTTGCTGAATCATTTGCTGCTCAGCTGCAGATCTGAACCAGGGCAGGAAGCTTAACTCCCTATCCTCTAAGTCCTGCTTTCTCTGAATGCTCCCAGAAGAGGCCCCAGGCCAGGGGAGTTTAGTGGGACAGCTCTGTTTGTTTACAAGATAGGCCTTTGTTTCAAGATGTTCATGAACACTCTTGGAGTAGCTCATTTGGGATGTTTTAGATGCTATTAGAAGTGTCACTCTCCTCCAGTCTTCAGGTCCTGTGGCCCGTCTGTTCATTGTGCCAGATTCCACTTGAAGTAGGTGTAAATTCTCCTTCTGGGGCTCTTGCATTATGCCACAGTTTTCCGATTGTCATCAGCCCCTGATTCATCTAACATGTTTGTGTATACTGGAACCTTCTCAACCTCCATGGCACCTGACACCACATGCCAGACGTATTACTGGACCAGCAAATGTGCTTTCTCTAAATATGGAGAATAGGATACATTTAGCACTGCTATTTAAATTTCATATATCACCTAAGCTTAAGGATAAATTCATTCAGAATCGACTTGATTGAAAAACTGAAATTACTAGATTTTTCACACACTTTATATTTAATCTTCAAAATTTGTATATGTTGAGATCTTTGTAGATTCACACGCAGTTATAATAAGACAATCCAGAGAGCCCATATACCCTTCATCTTGTTTTCTCCAGTGGTAACATCTGGTCCAACTTGAGTACCATATTACAACTAGGAAATTGACATTGATACAATGCATCAAGTATATTCAGATAGCACCAGTTTTACATGCACTCATTTGCATCTGTGTGTGTGTGTGCGTATTTAGTAATGAGCAATTTCATCACATGCATAGATGCATATAGTCACAACAATTCAGTACGGTTCTAACACAAGGGTCCCTTATGCCACCAATTTATAGCCGCAATTACTTCCCTTCTTTCCATTTCCTGAAACCCCGGCTACCATTAATCTGTAATTTTGTCATCTTGAGCATATGATACAAATGTATGTTGCTTTGTACAGTTTTCTTAGTGTTTGTTCCAGGTATTATACAAAGATATTTTTACAGTCTACGGGTAACAACACTTTGCCACATCTAGTAGAGAACAGAAACATTCTTCCATTTAGATCTCTTTATCCTCCCAGTTTCTTAAAGACCATTGTAAGTATTGACTCTACCAAGATTAGGACCACGTCAGATGCATGTTATAATTTTTGCCTCAACCATCAAATGTGACTTAAGAAACTCATGAGAAAGACAGTTTATTATATTTATCTTTATTTTTGCCAATTCTAATGTTCTTCCCTTTTTGAAGTTCTAAGCCTCCTATTTCCTTTAGCTATTTTTCTAAATAATAGATTTGCTAGCAACAAGTTTTCTTAGCTTTTGTTCATCTAAGAATGTCTTTATTTCCCCTTCGTTCCTGACAGACATTTTTGCCAGAAACAGAATGTGAGGTTTACAGTTCTGTTCCTTCAGTGCTTGAAAAATGTGCTAGTTTATTCTGGCCTCCATGGTTTCAGATGAGAAATCTGTTCTCATTTGCATTGGTGTTCTCCTTTAAGTAATGTGTCATTTCTGTCTGGCTGCTTTCAAGATTTTTCTTTGCCTTTCGTTTTCAGACTTTTAATCATAATAAGTCTTAATGTAGATTTCTTTGGAATTATTCTATTTGAGATTCTTTAAGCTTCTTAAGTCTCTATATTTCTGTCTTTCACCAAATGCAGGAATTTTTCAGCCATTATTTTTTGAATACTTTTTTCAGTCCCACTTTCTCTCTCCTGAGAATCCAGTGGTACACATGTTAGCTCTTTTGTTATTGTCTCACAGGTCCCTGAGACTCTGTTTATGGTTTTTGTTTTTTGAGACAAGGTCTTGATCTGTCACCCAGGATGTAGTGCAGTGGTATGATCTTGGCTCACTGCAACCTCTGCCTCCTAGGCTCAAGCAATCTTCCTACCTCAGTCTCCCAAGTAGCTGGAACTACAGGCATGTGTGGCCATGCCTTGCTAATTTTTTGCATTTTTTTTTAGAGATGGGTATTCCACATTTTCCAGGCTGGTCTTGAACTCCTGAGCTCAAGCAAAACACCCACCTCTACCTCCTAAAGTGCTGGAACTGCAGGTGTGAGTTATCACACGTGGCCTCTGAGACTCTATTTTTATTTTTTTCCATCTACACTTTTCTCTGTTCAGCTTGAGTAAAATCTGTTGATCTGTCCTCAAGTTCATTGAGTCTATCCTCTGTCCTCGCCATTCTACTATTGAGCCCATCCATTAAGATTTTATCTAGCTTATTGTATTTTTCATTTCTATAATTTCCATTGGGTTCTTTTTTCTAACTTCTATTTCTCTGCAGAGATTTTCTTAGTATTTTTTGCAATTGTTTCAAGAGAATTTGTGATTGCTTGTTGAAGTATTTTTATGATGGTTGCTTTAAAATTCTCGTCAGATAATTCCAGCATCTGATTCATCTTGATGTTGGTATCTATCAATTGTCTTTTCTCATTCATGTTGTGATTTTCAATTGTATTCTGACAGTTTTTATGTTATATCATGACACTCTGGATCATATTTAATCTTCTTTTATTAGCAGGCAGCCCCCCATTGAGATATTGAAGACTAGGTTGGTGTGTATGTTTAGCTTCCTGACACCATCCTGGCAAAAATGGAGTGCTGGCTCACACTGCCTCACTGCAGTGGGGTGAGTGGGAGGAAGCTCAGCTCCCATTTGGCCTCACTGACACCTTCCCAGTGAAAGTGAGGCACTGAATCCTAACATCTCCTGGCCTCCAAATGGGAATGAACAAACTTTCTGCTGGGCTCCATTGTTTTCAGAGAGTGAGGAAGGAGGCGACTAACACACACAGCTTCGTGGCTTCAGGGTAGGGGCAGAAGATCAGCTTCTCACTGCTGCTGCCGAAACCAGTGGAGGGCATGGAGGGAAGCAGATGGGCGATGAGAATCCGCATCCCACCCCCTCATTTTGCCTGGCTGATTCTGGGTGAGGGCGGAAGCGGGGACCAGAGTGCCCGTGAGCTCTATTTTGCACATCGTTGTTTAGTTTCATTGCTGCTTGGTGGGGATTGGAGGTTCAGTTTGCTGGTGTACCTTGCTGACTCTACCCTGATGGAAGGATAGGACTGATCAGGGAGCTAGTCTTCCATTTCCTGCCTGCTTCTGCCTGCAGGAAATGGAAGACTAGCTCCCTGATCAGTCCTACCAATACCACGGGGCAAGGGAGTCAGAGCACCGCCATCTGATGCCACTGAGACAGGGAATGGGGAGGAAGATCAGCTCCTCATTCTGTCCCACTGAAACTGTGGAGAAGGGAACGTAATTTCCCTATTAGCATTTGGCAAGAGTAGGGCAGTTATTACCAAAAAGGCTTCCCATTGCAAGGGCACTGGTTTCTTGGTCCTTTGACTAGGAGGAACAGACTTTTCTTAGAGCTTATTTTGTCTGTACCTGTTGGCAGCTCTAGGCTGGAGGTGTCTGCAACACCCTGTCTGGGATATATGAGGGGCAATGATGAAACTTACAGAACTCACCAGCAGGTTGTTTCTTAAGTCCCCAAATCCCTAGGTAGTCAGCCTTCTTTCCTTCTTTGCGTTTCCCTAGGTCTGTTCATTGTGTTATGGCCACAGTTGTATAAGGGGGAGCATCTGCGAGAAATGGAATGCTCCATATTCATTGGAAGCAGAAGTATGATCTATACTTGTTTTTTAAGAGAAATAGATACAGGTATGTCAGTACTAACAATGAAATCATTTAAGCAGCTTTCCAGGATATTGTAATTTTGTCTGGCCCAATAGTCTATATCTGTCACATATATTATATTATAGTATGTGACAAAAATTAGTTTTCCAAAGGAGAATATTCTGGAAATAACTTCACAATCTCAAAGAAAATTAAATGATCTTCTCTGTAGTTTTGTGTGGGCATATCAATATGAACTTAATTCTCTGAACAATGGTAGTTTTCAACTTAACTAGAAACCCAATTCCTAACCAGTTTGGCTAAAAGAAATTTTATTGCATTTAAAAAAATTTGGAACAGAGTTAGATTATAGACCAAATATGAAGGCAGTATTAAAAATAGCAGTGCTGATGGAAAAAAAGCCTAAACACTCAGAGATGCAATGTCTTTCCTAAAGCTTGTGGATGTTCTAGTGTAGACATCTCCCCTGGACAAATGAGACAAAAATATGCTTGACTTTCCGCAAGAGGATGTTACATTAGATTGTCTCCTTTCTTTCTTTAATATATGCTTCTGGAAAAATGTTCAAATAATACCTAAGTAAAAAATGGAAAATGTGATGATTCCTTCCTCCCATAATCTTCAGTACTCTTCCCACTGTTAAGAGTTTTGTCTTGTTTGTTAGATTTTTAGAAATAGCCTTCAGTAGTCAAAGACTTATGTAAACAGATGAACTTGAAATCACTCCCTAAAGACTTTCAAAACCAATCATGGCGAATGACTTAGGGAAAGTAGGGAAGAGCTCTTTCTTGGGTCTCTTCCAGCTTTCAATTCATGAAGAATAAGATGAGGCTACCCTTTACAATATACACACAAACGCACACATTTCACATACTTTTCATCTGAAAGGACCAGTTGAGTGCACCTTCAGCAGTGTGCTTCTTTCTGACTTTACTTGGAACTTGGAAGTTGTCTTCTTGGAAGTACAGCATGTGGTACACAGTGGGCATTCTGTGAGTTTCTGTTGAACAAACTAATTATTTTAAGAGGGAACAACATACTTGTTTTTGTCTTCCTCATAAAAAAACATAATTCCGGTAGAAAATAATGCTGAGGCTTCCGAACAGAATCTGTTAATCAACTAGCCCTCATAGACCCAGCTCAAAATCCACAAACTATGAAGTCTTACCCAAGGACTCTCATGAGAAGGGCTCACTCCCTTTTTCCAGCCCCTCAGCCTTTGTTTAATACCCTTTCATGCTGCTTAGCACAGATCTTTGTGGTGGATTGTTGGGTTTGTGTACTAATAGAGTGAAAACATTCTCTTGATGTGTATATACCATCTCATGCGTTCTAGTATTTCCCACTGTTCCTGGCACAATGGCTTGCACAGAGAAGGCATTTAATAAATATTGATTGAGTGAAGAAATTGAATAAGCCACATCTTGACTTCAAGGAAACACTAATTTAGCCACAACATTGGCTTTTTCCTTTTGTTAATATCTACATTTGTATGAAAAGCATCACTATTTTGATGATATTTAGTTAGAAAGTATGATTTTTCAAATCAAAGGGTTTATTCATCTGTAATATTTTGCTAAGTTGTTTGAAAAATGAGAGCCTTAGGACACATTTGAGTTTCTACATAGGTGAAAGCAAGCCTTGAATCTCCCATAGAAATTATTTGAAGCCCTTTGTTCAAAATCAGTCACTGAGATCTTGGTTAATGCTGAGAATTTACATCGTGTTCAGGGAGACCAGGAGGGTGAAAGAAACTTCATTAGAAACGACACATGCTCTAAGAATAGAGCATTATATTCTCCTATCTTGCCACATTTCTTTGTAAAGGTATATTTATTTCACACTTGCAGTGTGGTAATTACGAAATGTTATCTGGACCTTCTACATTCACAAGTATCTGAGAAATCAAAGAACATCTGTTCATTCTTAGCTGCTGCCTAATACCAGCCTCAAGGTTTTTAAACCCTGTTTATGTGATTGTGACTGAATCAGATGATTTGGAAAGATGTACTCAATCTATCCTTGTGACATCGCAATGAAATAAACATAGGAAACAGAAACAATAAATCTTTCTTTTGTGACTGATTCTCTCTGATTCTCTCAGAGTCACACAAACATATTCCAGGTGAGAAAGTAGGCAAATGTAACATTTAACCGTTCACATTTAGTTAAAATAAGAGTGAGTTTCCAGATAGATCAAGGAAAGATCTGACTACATAAAGATGTAAATTATGGAATAGTATTTTAAGGTTTAATAATTAGGCCTGAGATGTCCCCGCTTCTAGAAGAACCCAGAACACTGGAGCTGTTCTAATACATATGACTTTCTGCCTCATGGGATCACTTTTGTCTTTTCCTTTATCATTTTTGGAACCCATAACCCTGAGTTGGACAAAATAAACTCAGTGTAATGTTTTGCCCTGCCAGATAGGAAAGCAAAGCCTTGAGCTCCTTGGACCCGCATTTGTCTGTGCTTCTGATCTAGCACTTTCAGTTTTCTATTCAGACAGAAATAAGAGAGAAGAGGGGTTGTAGGTCACTCCCCCATCACCACCTCTCTACCCTCATCTCTCTCTCCTCTGCCCCACCCACTACCTTGAGTCAGCAGCTTAGTGATGCGATCCCTAGGTGGACACCAGAAATGGCTAATTATGCCAGTCTAAGAGATCAGCTTAATTTAAAGCTTCAGGGTTTTCCCTCTGAATTTTATGAATTTTATGTCACTTCAAGAGGGGTCTCTGGACTGTTTATCATCATTGAACCGGGAACACAGAAAGAAGCTGGCTACATACATTGGTGAAGGAATGTGCCCACTGTGAATCTTTTGTGAAAACTATAAATAGTGTGCTATAATGTTAAATTCACTAGAATCTCTCACTGGAAAATTACATGTTTAAAGAGAGTTTGCAAAAGTGTTAACTGAATAGAGAGTACTCTGCTCATTCATCCTTGAAGAATGTTCTCACTTTAGGGTTACCCAACCATTGCAGATATTTCTTTGATAATGTGGTATTTTACTCTGTTCTGTCCTTCGGGTCATGATCAACGTTGTTCTGATCATTTTTCAAGGCCCACATCATAGTTTAATGGCTGATTATTTTCTCTTCTCAGTCCTCAAAGGCTGGCTCTTTGCTCTGAAATATCATAAGTCATAGGCCTACTTAGTTGGGTGAGTGCCGGCAATCACACACAAGTGACGGCTTAAAGAGGCTTTTCAGTTGTTTTTATTTTGTAGGTACAAGCTCTGTCGGTACACAGTGCTAGCTTTAGATAAAGCCTTTGTTTTTTTTTTTAATTTATGAAATTAAATTAGAGGTGGTTAAGATGAATTAGTTATTTGTAGTCTTAAGAAGAGTTTTGATCATAAAATAGCTGTAAAGATGTTTTCCTAAAATAATTGCTTTCAGACTCTCCACATATGAAGGCAAAGCCTTCAGAAATGTGTTCATATGGTTTAGTTTTATGTTTGTAATAGACCAGTTTCTAAACTACAAGTTTGAAACAGTTCAACAGCTGACTTGGAAACCAGAACCCACCCTCTGAAATATATAAATGGGATGTATACAGATGGTATAAGCCCAAGGGCAGAGCCTGCTCTTGAGTTTGACATTCTTTAGTTCCAGCTGTTGACTAGAAATAATTTACATTATAATAGTAGGACCAATAAATGCTTTTAATGTAAATTCCTTGCATTGCATGTCTCTTTTTGAAGAACAAATGGACATTCTCACACACTACCAGAATAGGAGGCTGTTTGTCTTTTTTCAGCCTGGCAGCTATAAGTAGATATGGAAGTCAAGGCCTTATGAATTTTATGTCACATTTAGTTTTATTTTAGGGAAGTTACAATGTAGAGCTTTACAAACTCCCCCAGACAAGTCATTTTCTTTGTACTTTTCTGTTTACTGTTTTTCCTAGTTTTTCACAATAAGCAGCACATATTATTTTTATAATGAGGGAAGTATTATTTTAGATTGCCAGTCATGCTTACCATTTTAAGAGGAAAATCAAAATGACATTATAGTTTACAGGCAATGGGTTTTCATTAAGCAATGTATGCTATTTATTTATTTATTTATTTTTGAGTTAGGGTCTTGCTTTGTCACCCAGGCTGCGGTGCAGTGGTGTGATCACAGCTCACTGCAGTCTTGACATCCCAAGCTCAAGCAGTCCTTCCCCCTTAGCCTCTGAAGTAGCTAGGACCACAGGCATGTGCCACCATGCCCAGCTAATTATTATATTTTTGCAGAGACAGGGTTTCGTCAGGTTGCCCAGATTGGTCTTGAACTCCTGGTTTCAAGCGATCCACCTGTCTTGGCCTCCAAAAGTGCTAGGATTATGGGTGTGAGTCACCACATGTGGCTTATGCTTTCACTGGGATAAAAAACAAAAACAAAACTACAGATATATATGTAAGTCATGGTGAACTCTTAGCTACTTGTAAAATGGCAATCCCAATTCTAATTTCAAATGTTCTCTCCATTGTTCCCATAAATTCATTCTTATCTATCTATTCATTCATTCTTTTTTTGTCCCACACAAGATATGTGCCAGCTTACAAAGATAGAAAAATGAAAAAAGTAGAAGAAAAAAAAGTAGAAGAAAAATAAAAATAAAAAATAGAGATGGGTGTGTAAAACAGATCAAAATGACCTGTAATCGCTGTAACAACTGGGCCACATACATGGTTTTAAAAATTTTTTCGTAGCCAACACCAAAAGTAAAACCTTAACTGGTCACTAGATTCAGGGACCACAAATCCAAACAAACTAGTTGGTTGGCAGATGTGCTTCTGCCCTTGGTACTGGGGTCAGACAGGGAATTCTTCCAAGGAGGCTTATAAAGAAGATTGTGTCCATGACAATCACCCATGAAAACATCCTTAAAATGTCCTTACAATAGAGATGGTGACTTATTCTTACACAGCCCCTTAACATAGGCTGGTGATATCATATCAAAGAACAGTTGGGGCCAGGCACAGTGGCTCATACCTATAATCCCAGCATTTTGGGAGGCCAAGGCCACTAGATCACCTGAGCTCAGGGGTTTGAGACCAGCCTGGGCAACATGGGGAAACCCTGTCTCTATGTACAAAAAAATTAAAAACCAAACCAAACAAAAACAGAGTAGTTGGGTAAAAATGGGTTCTATAGCTGGAAGTCTTTCCAGCTTCACCTAGAAACCGACCATGCTGACCATATACACATAGAAAGTCTCAGGATAGTGCCAGCCTCTAGGAGGTTCTCGGGAAATGTCAACAATTAGTGTCGCCATTACCATTATTGTGTGTCAGATGAGTGCCTAATCTTTGCTGGGGAGGAGTTGGCCTCTACATGATGCAGATGAGTGACAGTGACCCTCAGGATGTTTTCTGAGCTCATAGCTCTCACTTCTGATGCAGGTCCCTGAGCCCTTCTGGTTGCAGGTCAGGCTTAGGTTGGACATTGTTATGGTTGGGCTTTCCAGGAAAGATGGGTTTGCTTGAGGTAATAACTTGAAAAACAGAAACTCCATAAATAAAGTCACTGCCAGTATGCAGAGCAAGTCAAATCTGAGCTAACACGAGTACCTTCCAAACCAACCTGTGGGGGTGAGCATTTCATTCTTGATGGACAAACTCCTTTTAAGGAATTTAAAAGGCAATCTAGAAATCTTTTCTGATTCTTTCCCCCTGACTTCACCAGGATAAAGGAGGGTAAAAATGTGGTCTTTAGGCCAAGTGTGGTGGCTCATGCCTGTAACCCCAGCACCTGGGAGGCCAGGGCGGGCAGATCACTTGAGGCCAGGAGCTTGAGACCAGCCGGGCCAACAGGGTGAAACGCTGTCTCTACTAAAAATACAAAAATTAGCCAGGCATGGTGATGTGCGTCTGTATTCTCAGCTACTTGGGAGGCTAAGGCAGGAGAATCACTTGAACCTTGCAGTGAGCTGAGATTATACCACTGCACTCCAGTCTGGGTGACAGAGCAACACTGTCTCAAAAAAAAGAAAAGAAGAAGAATGTGGTCACTATTAGGATCCAGAGAAGCATCTCCCTTCTATGTTCTCCCTCCCCCAATCCCCTTCCTTCTTTCCTTGTTCTCCTTTTCTGAATCTTATTAAATGGTTCATTACAGTTGATCCTATCATGTTAGAAGACAGTGACGGCTGGGACTTGCCAAGAACAGAATCCGTCTGGGGCCAAATACCCTCTGCCTGGGTTAATCCCTTGGTGGTTGCATATAAAACATGGGGAAGTGTGCTGTGAAGATTAGCCATGCCTCATGTATTGGATTCTGAACACCAGGATGTGTGGGGGCCTGCAGCCCTCACCATCACGTCACTTTCTTCTTTTAATGAAAACTGAAACCCAGCTCCAGCCAGAGGGCAGTGGGGGTGAACAAATGTGTAGGCAAAGAAAATAGGAATGTTTAGGAAGGCTAGATCCTCCGCCCCTGGTCTGATCTAAAAGGAGGCCCTCCCTCCCTCTGGCACACGGAATGCAGGAGGGACAGGAGGGGATGGGGAGGGCTCATGAGGAGGAATTAAGTGTGGCTCTGTCTGTTTCTGGCTTCTCTGTAAATACTGTGACACCTCCGAATGGAGGAACAGCTGAGATAAGTGACTGCTAATCCCTCCGTGCCGGGGAGGAGGCTGGGCCGCTCCCTTCCAGATCCCAGCAGATGGTGGATGAAACAGACTTCCCCCGAGGCAAGGGCAGTGGGAACTGTCCCACCTTCTGTTCCTTCAGTTTGCCCTGCACGTCTCCCTCATGGCCCATCCAAGCCGAGCAGGGCCTTGCTGGCCCTCAAGAGCCCTGGGGACCCACTCCAGCTCTGCCATCCTACTGGGATCTACAAGGTCAGCCAAGCTGGACTCCAGCCAGCACTGGCAGCTTGGGCAACATCCAGCAAAGCTCTGTGGGCTTCAGAAAGAACAGCCAAGCAGTGTGGCTGTTTTCACTCTGCAGAGAAATATACCTAGGGGAGAAGGATGAGGGCTCATTTGAAATGCAGATTCAATTTTCCAGGGTAGAACCCAGGAATCTGAATTTCTATTGGGCAGTCTAGGTAATTTGGCTGGAGGCGGTTCTAGCGTCACATTCTGAGAAACAGCAGACCTAGCAGATGTGAAGGCATTTTTGGTGGTTGGGAACAGGGCTTAAAGTCAGATGCCAGAGTTTGAATTGTCACTCTACCATTTGCTCACCTGTATGACCTCAGACAAAAAAGGCTCAGTGTTCCGTACCTCACAGGCTATAAACCCGTCTTTCTCAAACTGCAGGAGGCACAATTTAATCACAATTAGCATTAAAAGAATAACATCGGAAGACCGCACAACAACAACAACGGAATGCACTGAACACTTCTGAACCGTGTTTTTCTAAAGGGTTAAGATAGTAAATTTGATATCCCACATATTTTACCATAATAAAAAAAATCTAGAATGTACCAATAAGGAGATGCCATTTTTTTCTTTCTTCTTTGTTTTGAATTTTTGTTTCGAGATGGCATTTTTATATGCTTAAAGGCTAATCTCAATTTTCATATTAAGTGGATCCTTAAAAATTTGTTTAAATAAAACTCAGTCATGAAATCTTACTTTCCTGTTGGTTTACATTTTAAAATATATA
Source organism: Cheracebus regulus (assembly GCA_963574635.1). Taxonomy (NCBI): domain Eukaryota; kingdom Metazoa; phylum Chordata; class Mammalia; order Primates; family Pitheciidae; genus Cheracebus; species Cheracebus regulus. Next base: position 18,181 of record CAUYQU010044549.1, read on the forward strand.
AAATGGGGTTCAAAATTTTTAAAATGTGGAAATCAAGGCCAGGCTTGGTGGCTCATGCCTGTAATCCCAGCACATTGGGAAGCTGAGGCTGGCAGATCGTTTGAGCCCAGGAGTTTCAGACCAGCCCAGGCAACATAGTGAAACCCCGTCTCTACAAAAAGTACAAAAATTAGTTGGGTGTGGTGGTGTGTGCCTGTAGTCCCAACTGCTTGGGAGGTTGAGGTGTGAGGATTGGCTGAGGTGGGAAGATCACCTTAGCTCGGGCCCTGATTATACCATCTCACTCTAACCTGGGTGACGAGGGAGATCCTGTCTGAAGTAAACAAACAAATAAATAAAAATAAAATATAAAATGTGGAGATCAAGCAGTAATACAATAGTAAATATCAAACAATCATAAATCTTTAAGGAATAAGCATTCTTTCTTGCTATACACATAACACATGAAAAAATACACACATGAAAATACACTGTTTTGAGCAATGAAATTGAATAGAATAGGAAACATATTTTAAAAATATTTTTAGGGTGAATATTGTTTCACAAAATTGGTGTGAGTCTTCCACTGTTCTACCTGCCCCCCACTAGAACCAATGGTCCTGCAATGAGTAGGCTGAAAGTGGCCTCCTAGGACCTGGGAGCCTGTGTGAAGGACTGAGGTCGGTAATCATGGCTTTCCGTTCCTGGGAGTCTTTGCACCTATAGCAGTGAAAGTGGGAATCTCATAAGCCACTCCCATATAGAAACTGCCTCTCTCACACAAATGTCCATGAACTTCAGTTCTGTTCTACTTTTAAAAATGAGCCACTTCTTCGGGAAGTCTTTCTCGGAAACTCTTTTAGACTGCCCTTCCCTTTTTTGTGTGACTATCCTGCTGCTACCTCTTTTTCCTTTCCAGCTTGTGCCATAGCTGTCTGACTTTCTGTATTTGCCACAGAGGATGAGTCCTTTTCTGTTTTATTTATCACAGAATCCTTAACTAGCACAGTTCTTGTCCTGCAAAGATTTGCTGCATCAATGAAGAATGAAATCAACCTGATTCTTCAAAAGGCAGAGCTATCACTGCCTCCAAAACTATCATTATTACACATACAATTCGCTTTGTAGCTTCCACATTACTTATAGCATTTGTCTCTAATTATTACAATACACAGCAACTTGTGGAAGAAATGTTATGGTATCGCTTTTGAGAGGGAAAACTTGGGGCCTGGGAAGGTTAAATGTCTTACTCAAGACCAAACAGATAGTAGTAAGTGATAGAGGCAGCATTTGAGCTCAGGTCTGTCTGGCTCTGACACCAGTCCCATTTCTCCTTTTCCTTGTTTTTTCTATACTTTCATGAGACAAGGCAGTTCTACTCTTGGCATCCTGTCAATAGACATTTTCACTGTAAAATGCCTGCTGTGCTGCATGGAGTGATCTCAGCCAGGCCTCTCCCCGGCCCCACCACACAGCTGCCCTCACGTTTCTTCTCCAGACCAACCCAAACATGGTTGGGGAGTTCAGAGGGGGAGGGCCCAGCATTCCCGAGTCGAGTCGGGACAAGTATCTAATCAGCAGGCCTCCTCAGCATATCAATCCAAGACCACTCTAGAGAGAGATGCCAGTGCCCAGTTTTCTATTTTTAACTGGTGTGAACTGGAGGAAAAACACGAGCATTAAAAATCAAAGCACCAGTAAAGAACTGAGAATGCAGGGCACCCCAGGGCAAACTAGTGGTCTGTGTCCTTCTATCTCCCTCTTCCTTCCCCATTCTTCATTTCATGTCATTTTTCTTTTTCCTTCTCAGAAGTTCAAAATCTTGCAAAAAGAATCTGTTTTCCACAAAAGAGATGATATCTGTCATTTACACCGATGCTTCTCACACTTTAATGTACATACCAAGCAAATGAGGATCTTGCTGAAAAGCGGATTGGGATGGCGCTTGAGACTTTGGATTTCTAGTTCATTCCCAGGTTATGAAAATACTGCTTGTCCACAGACTGTACTTTGAGTAGCAAGGATTGGTGTATTCTTATAGTTTAAGTTGCTGTTATGTTCTCCATCAAAGTATTTGCCTTTTCAGTCCTGTCGCCACCTGGAATGAAGTTGTCTGCCCCCAGTTTAAAGACGCTCATCTCCCCACCATCAGGTGGGCAAGCTACTTTCCGCTTTTGTTTCTTTATTCACTTTAGCAGCAGCGGATCCTTTCTTGGCTTGAAGTCTAGAGGCTGAGTTTGAGCAAAACCCCCGCAGCATGGACGAGGACTACCCAATAGTTAGGCTGGAGTAAACCTGGTCCTTTCTCCAGCAAGACTTGGCCAAGCTCTCAGGGGAACCCTTTTCTGTCTCTTCCCAGGCCAGATCCTGATCTATGTGTGATTTGGAATTCGGTGGCCTGGGTTAATCTCCGTTTTCTGACCTAGATGAGCCCAGCCCCAGCTCTCTGAGTAAAGCTATCCAGGCTGGTGGGGACTAGACCAGAAGGGTGCCCTGTGCCGGTTGCCCCTTTTCCAGCCCCTCAGATGTGCTGTTGTGGTGTCCTTTGTGCTTGTGGCAGCCCTGGAAGATGAGAAGCCGCCGTCTCTCCCCTGCTGCCCTGGCCCAGCTGTCAGGACCCCTCAGCAGAGGGCAGGGCGCCAAGCCTCCCCACTTGCATGTGGCTTATTGTCCCCAAGGTTGGTGGGGCTGCGAGGACCGAATCCATAGCCCATCCAGGGAGCACACCCACCCCAGAAACGGGGAGGGGTGGGCGGGCGTCACTTAGTCTTCCCCTGCCCCCTACCCTTCACCGCCTGCCCCTCCCCAGCTCCCTATTTGGCCATCCCCCTGGCTGCCCCCTCCCCTTCCTTACATGGTCTGGGGGCCCCACTGGCTGATCCTCTCCCCTACCCTTGGCTCCAAGAATGGCCTCGGTAGTCCTAGCGGGTGCGAAGGCGACCAAATAAGGCAAGGTGGCAGACCGGGCCCCCCACCCCTGCCCCCGGCTGCTCCAACTGACCCTGTCCATCAGCGTGCTATAAAGCGGCCCTCTTGGAGCCCGCCACCCAGCGCCCGCCACCCAGCGCCCGCCGCCCGAGCCGAGCCGAGCCGAGCCGAGCCGAGCCGCGCCGCCCGCGGACGGTGAGTCAGAGCCCGGCCCTGCGCGCTGCCTCCCCTCTCGGTCCGCAGGCCGCCAGACACCAGCCCCAAGCCCGACCGAGGCCCCGGCTCCTGCCACTCTGCGACTGCTTTTTTCTTCCTCCTACACTTTTTGATTTGGTTCTAACTTGTTTTTCCTGGGCGTCGGTCCTCGCAGGACCTAGCAGGGGCTAGGGGAGAGTCCTGCCACGTCCCTTCCCCTCAAGTCATAAAAGGGAGAGAAGAAGCCGCGGAGGAGACGGGAGGGGGAATCCACCCGGGCTCTCTGGCCAGGAGTCTCACCCAGGGCGCCAGGTGCGAGGAGGGCTCAGGAAACCCAGCCCCATAGTCCTCCCCAGCTCTTTTCCTTCCTTTTCACAAACGGGGAACTCGATCTCCAGCCCTGTCCATACCGCCCTGCCTGTGCCCCAGATGGAGGGGAAAGCGCACGAGAGGAGGGACCCAGATGGCCCTTGGGGAGCCACAAAATTCCCCTTCTTAGATCCCGGCTCTGCTCTGTCCCCTCCTCTGAGTGCAGAGAAGGCCAGCTGCACAGGCAGCTGAGCGTGACCCGCCCTCCGCTCCTCAACCTGCAGAACCCCCTGAAGCTGTGCCAAGATGTGTGACGATGAGGAGACCACTGCCCTGGTGTGCGACAACGGCTCTGGGCTGGTGAAGGCCGGCTTTGCGGGCGACGACGCTCCCCGCGCTGTCTTCCCATCCATCGTGGGCCGCCCGCGACACCAGGTAAACTTCCCGCCAACCCCCAGTCCTACTCAACACCCCTTCCTGCCACCTCCTCCGTCCAGCCAACTAGGAAATGGCTCTCACTTGACCCACTTGTGGTGTGAACTCTTTAGGTCAAATTAAGAAAAGGCTGATTCACTTCAAATCCAAGCCAAGGCAAGCAATACCCCACCAAACCCCAACATACTGAGAAATGTACACCTGAGTGGCAGGCCTCTCAAAGGGCCCCACTCGTTGGTGTGAACGCCACTAGCTTCTTTCCATTCACAGCCTTTTGGACTTTTAGTCCTTAGGGTCTTCTCTGCCTTATACACTTCACTTTCTTCCTTGTCCTCCCTTTTCAGTCCTGTGTAAATTTCTAACAATATAACCTCTCCCAACCAATCACATTCCTCTCTCGTGTTCACAGCCAGTTTACAGGGCTCCCCGAAAGTGAAATCTATCTCCTTCCTGGCTGTGGCATTTTTAGAAGCCAGGCGTGACAGGCAGCAAGGGCCATGGTGATAGTGACATGCCACCTCGTTTATTAAAAGAAATGCCATGCTCTGGGTTTGTCACATGCCTAGCCAGACAGGCTGCCAAGGAGGAGACCTTAGTCCTCAGAGCTGGTGGATGACTCCAGGACAGCTCTGGACGGGCTCAGTTTCACTGTTGGAGTGAAGATGGTGTGTCAGCCCATCATTATGTGTTCACTTGAATGTCAAAATCTTTTCTTAGGAGAAATACAATGTGTCATTAATTCAGTCATTCCAAAATGCAGTCATCTATATTCCAGTTGACATGGGTGATGAGCTTAATAACTTAATGAAGGCATATGATATTTTTAAGGTGAGATGAGGCTCTGCTTCTTCAGTAAAATAGCTTCATTCTCTCCTGAGTTATATTCTCAACAATAGAATTATACATCTTTGGGGGAGTGGTGGGAAGGCAGAAGATTAATTTTTAAATAATTCTTCTAAATTGGGATGAAATCCTATTGCTTATTATTGCTGGTATTTAAATATGTTCCTTGACTTGGGTAGTTAGATATAAATGGACAAGACACTGATTGTATTCCTGACATGGTGGGAACATGATTTTCTCATTTTTTTTCTTCTCATAGGGAGTTATGGTTGGTATGGGTCAGAAGGACTCCTATGTAGGTGATGAAGCCCAGAGCAAGCGAGGCATCCTGACCCTGAAGTACCCCATCGAGCACGGTATCATCACCAACTGGGACGACATGGAGAAAATCTGGCACCACACCTTCTACAACGAGCTCCGTGTGGCTCCTGAGGAGCACCCCACCCTGCTCACAGAGGCCCCGCTGAACCCCAAGGCCAACCGGGAGAAGATGACCCAGATCATGTTTGAGACCTTCAATGTCCCTGCCATGTACGTGGCCATCCAGGCAGTGCTATCCCTGTATGCTTCTGGCCGTACCACAGGTATGCTTGGTCTCTGGGGACAGTTACTGATTAATCATATTCCTAAGTTACCGACCTTGCTGTGAAGTGAGATCCCCTGGATTGAAAAAGAGATAATCCCTTTCCTCCTATTCACTAGCAAGGTCTCTGAGCTAAAAGTGAGGTGACAATAGTGCCCTGAGGTTAGTTTCAGAGCACACTTATTGTTGGAACTGATAAACTGTGGAGTTAGATCCTTCCCTTATTTAAAGCTCAGCACAATGTAGCAGCTTGGAGTGCAGCAGTCATTGGGATGTGTTTAAACAGTCATGTCACCTGGGTAGGCATCCTCAAGGAGAATGCATTCCCTACAGGGTCTGAGTCAAAAGAGAGGGAAAGGTGTAAGTCCAGTAAAAGCAGAGAAAAACACACTTGGGTGTTTACATAATGTGCTCAGGGCTGATAAGAAGGATGGTCATATGAAAGCATCCTCGGGAAATGTTTTTTCTACTATAATAGTTGAAAGGGTGAGCTGCAGTTTGCTTCAGATTTAGTGTACATGATGCTCATTTTTATTCTTTGTGTGTAAGGGATCTAATTTTATCTGGATCAGTGCCCATTGCTAGCATCTCTTAACCAAGATTGGAAGCAGGCTTTGCCATGGCTAAAGCAGTGGTGTTGTCCTCAGGACTTTACCTTGCTCTTGTCTACCTCCCCTGACAGGCATTGTTCTGGACTCTGGGGATGGCGTAACTCACAATGTCCCCATCTATGAAGGCTACGCTTTGCCCCATGCCATCATGCGTCTGGATCTGGCTGGTCGGGACCTCACTGACTACCTCATGAAGATCCTCACTGAGCGTGGCTACTCCTTTGTCACCACTGGTGGGTGTGTGTGTGTCTCATCTGCCACAGCGTGGGTCTTTCTTCCTCCCTCACTGAATCTGCCTACCTCCCTATAATTGACTTCTTGCTTCAGAGCTTGACTGTCATACCCTTTATTTCTGCAGCTGAACGTGAAATTGTCCGTGACATTAAAGAGAAGCTGTGCTATGTTGCCCTGGATTTTGAGAATGAGATGGCCACAGCTGCCTCTTCCTCCTCCCTGGAGAAGAGCTATGAACTGCCTGATGGCCAAGTCATCACTATTGGCAATGAGCGCTTCCGCTGTCCTGAGACGCTCTTCCAGCCCTCCTTCATTGGTGAGTTGTAGGGTCTGGTGCAGAGGCACGATTTTCCCTGGAAATCTTAGGCTTCCCAGAGTAAAATCTAGAAGGCTCAAGAAGCCCTTGAGTTAAAAGAAGTCATAGTTTAGACTCCCACGCAGCTCAACCTCAAGTCCTGATGGCTCATTAGAGGGAAAGTCTATGTTCTGCTCTAGTGGTATAATAAAGGATGACACACTGAGTTCATCTCAAAATAAAGGGTGACACAGAGTAGTGACTGTGTGTTACGTATCTGTGAAAAAGAGCTATTTCACAGGTGCTGACTTCTTCCAGTAAGTTTCATTACCAAGCAGCTGGGTTTTCCAAGTTACTCATCATTGAATGCAGGAACATTCCTATTGCATATTAATAACTGGACACTTACATATCAACACGTATCCTTCCTAAGCAATGCTTTCCACGAGGAGCTTTGTCAGCATCTGATTTTAGTCCATAAACAAAAACTGCATTCATTTTAGTTTAAATGTGTATCTTGTCCTTTTCCAATATGTCGTCATACATCTGATAGTTACAGGAGGTGTTTACTCGAAACAGGTGCTAAGCACAGTTGCTCCTTTCTTGGCATTCTATTGTGGATTAACTGTCAGGCAACCGTTCCACCCTGCAATGTGTCTTATAGGGCAACATATGTTTCAGAGACAAATGGCGACAGCTCACCCACACAAAGAAATCCTGTTCTTTCCCCTCTACCTTGACCTGAATGCACTGTGATTGTGTGTGTGTGTGTGTGTGTGTATGTGTGTGTGTGTGACTTGTTCCTAGGTATGGAATCTGCTGGCATCCATGAAACAACTTACAATAGCATCATGAAGTGTGACATTGATATCCGCAAGGATCTGTATGCTAACAATGTCTTATCTGGAGGCACCACTATGTACCCTGGCATTGCTGATCGCATGCAGAAGGAAATCACTGCTCTGGCTCCTAGCACCATGAAGATTAAGGTAAATAACTTTCGTGAGTGGGAAATCCAAGCAAATCTTGGTATCCTCAGCAGAACTACATTCCTAATTCCTTTTCCCTTCATACTCAGTTTTCTGTCTCCTACCAACTTTACCTGTTAGCTTTTCTAGCACTTTGTCTGATTTTCTTAGCACTTTTCCCAAGATAGGTAACTTTCAAAGTATTTTTAGGCAGTGAATAAAAATAAATCTTTTACAAAAAACACACACACACACATGCAACAAAATCTTCGAATACATTTTAAAAGCCCCCAACTTTTGGGCTAGCCTTCACTATACAGTTAGCTTATTACTAAATTATACTCTAGATAAGTGGAGAAATTCATTGTAATCATAGAATATATCTTTAATAACAGAAATGATGAAATAGAGGTGAGCTCATATAACTTGATTGGGCACATTATTTTTGTGGTATGACATATCCCACATTATAGAGAATTAATATCTAATTATTTTTCCTGTGAATCCTCCCGACGTGTTATTTGCTCCCTTCCTTGGAACTTCAGAGTTCACCGGAAGTTTTTGTTTGCTTTCTGCAGATTATTGCTCCGCCTGAGCGTAAATACTCTGTCTGGATTGGGGGCTCCATCCTAGCCTCTCTGTCCACCTTCCAGCAGATGTGGATTAGCAAGCAGGAGTACGATGAAGCAGGCCCATCCATTGTCCACCGCAAATGCTTCTAAGGTGCCTTCTCTCTTCATCTACGTCCATTCAGGATGATGGTATTATGCTTCTTGGAGTCTTCCGAACCACCTTCCCTCATCTCTCATCAATCATTGTACAGTTTGTTTACACACGTGCAATTTGTTTGTGCTTCTAATATTTATTGCTTTATAAATAAACCAGACCAGGACTTGCAACCTATAAAAACCTCTCATCTGTTTTTGGGGTAGGCATGGGGTGGGGCAGGTGTTAGCTTTGACATTCTGAGCATTGTCAGAGTTCAGAACCACAAAGTTCATCCAGATGAATTAATGTGACAGTTAGCTGGGAGTTATAATGCTAACTTTTGATTTTGTATTTCGGGACAGAATCATGAATATATTTCATACCTGAAAAGTAGATTCAGGTTTAGTTCCATATAACTAAGAAGTGAAATTGGATAAGACAATTCTCTAGAATTAGTTGCTGCAGATGACACTGAAACTTGTTGTTTTAACATATGTTCCAGTTGCTTTTGTAACCTTGCAGAAAATACACATATATTGGTAATGAAAAAGTCAAAGATGATTTTAAATAAATGGGCTTAACTTCTCAATTCCTTGAACTCTCAGTTGTCTTCCTGAGGGCTATGAATGAAACATGAACATTGGCTGACAGTTGGGCCAGCCATGTCCCGATGTAAATAACCTCTAAACATATCAAGACCATTGTGTATGCGAAACCAATGTGAGGAAGCAGGAGCCAAACACTTGTGCCTGGTCAGTGACTAGCTTGTGAGACAGAGGCCTTCAATTTCTTCATTTCTTTGAAGTCTTGAGATCTTGGGTTAAGTGAACCCAAGAGGTCCTGAGGGAACAAGGGGAGGCCAGAACCACAGGATTTGCTTTGCTCCATGCAGAACTCTCACAGAGTATGGTGGGAAGGCTGCTAGGGGCAGCACCGAAAAGAATCGAATGTGTTCCATCCTCGAGGAGTTCACACACCTACAGATAATCCCCCAGCGTGTGTGCGCCTGGAGGCTTTAAGGAAATGTATGTGGGTCTGAGTCTTGAAGAATGGTTGGGAATGAGGGAGGTGAAGAGAGCAGAGAGAATATCTCAGCAGAAGGCAGTGTGGCAGAAACCAAGATGCAAGACATGGGCAGGCTGGGAGGTGCTGATGACTTTTAGAAAATCCAGTGGGAAAGGTGGATTTAACTAGATTTTTACAGATTTTTATTTTCAAATTAATTGCCAGTGATCTGTTAGTATTCACACAAGTGTTGGAAGGCACTTAAGTGAACTTTATTGATGAGGATTCAAGCCACAGAGATTAAGTGACTGGTGCAATGCTATAAACTTTATTTGTGGAATATGCAAGACAGGAACCCAGATTTTCTGACATCTACTCTGATGGTATCTCTAAAACAATCTTTCTAACTTTAGTTATAGTCTATCAAGGATAACCCCATTATATCACATGCCTTTTGAGAATTTGGGTTCAATATTTGGAATATTCTGGACACATCAGACAACTTTAATAAATTGTAATAAATTGCCACTATCATTCAAGGTCATATGTGTATCTTTCTGCCCATTCATACCAAAAATATCTTTCGATCCCTGACTCTGGGCCGGGCATAGTATTACGGGCAGAGGACACAAAGATGGATGAGAGCACGTTTTCTGTGGTTAAAAAGCTCAGAGTTTAGAGTTCTTGTATCTAGCATATCCAAATGGAAGGCCTTCTTTGCAATAAAGGCTAAATAATACATCAATTTGGTGGCATTTTCTTCAGATAAGGAGACATAAAAATTGTTGTAGATCCTCCCCTCCCCTTGCCACCCCATTGTATCCTATAGTACAGATGAATCGGTTTAAAAGTCATGCATTGGAAGGTGTGATTTCACTAGTTTTTGTGTCTCTTTCTTCTCAACTGTACAGTTGAGTGCATAAATATTATGAATTTTATCCTCTGAGCACAGTATTAATGCTTTAATTGTAGATGATTGGCTGGTTCTTTCCATTTGTGATTAGAAATGGAGTGGATATTTTTATTTCTAAGTAAAAGCAGAAGCTTTAAGAATCAGCTTCTGATACTTGTATCAGAAGAGGTAAGCATGCAGATTCTTGTTGAATTCTGAGGTCTTCTCATCTCTGCTTGATGATAGGGTCTAAAATATTAGAACAACTGAATCTTAAAAATTGTGCTTAAGGAAGGTATTGGGGCAAAAGTGTTTGCCTAAGGCAATCTTTATATGGATAAAATAATTGAGATGTTGATAGTGCCTGTCTTTGGTTAAAGTGCAATATTCAAAGAACTACATAGAGTATATTTCTTCTTAATTTATAATAAAGTATTATTTGTAGATTCTAATACCCCCAAACACTATTTCTCCCTTTATTTTGACTAAACAATGGCCATTATGTAGATGTGTTTAAATATTTAAAAGAGTACAGTGGAAAGTAAAGAAAATTTACTGAAGAAAAGGAAATCTTTAGAGGGGTAGCTCTGACTCACTGTATCCAGAGCCTAGAATGATGTGACTGGGTCTCCACCTTTTTTTCTAGTTCTTCCATATAATTTATTACAGTCTGAATTGTGTTCCATCAAAACTCACATGAAGCCCTAACTCCCAATGTGACTGTATTTGCAGACAAGGCCTTTCAGGAAGTAAGTAAAGTTAAATGAAGTCATAAGGGTGGGGCCCTACTCCAATAGGACTAGTGTTCTTAGGGAGAAGAGACAGCAGGAGTGCAAGCGCAGAGGAAAAGCCATGTGAGGGCAGGGCCAGAAGGTGGCCCATTTGTAAGCTGAGGAAAGAAGACTGCTGACACCTTGATCGTAGACATCCAGCCTCCACAACTGTGAGAAGTAAATGTCTGTTGTTTAAGCCACTGACATGGTTTGGCTGTGTCCTCACCCAAATCTCATCTTGAATTGTAGCTCCCGTAATCCCCCCAGTGGGAGGTAATTGGATCATGGAGGCAGTTACCCTCATGCTGTTCTCATGATAAGTGAGTGTGTCTTCATGAGATCTGATGGTTTTCTAAAGGAGATTTCTCCACTTTTGCTCTGCGCTTCTCCTTCCTGCCAACATGTAGACAAGAATGTGTTTGCTTCCACTTCCACCATGATTGCAAGTTTCCTGAGGCCTCCCCAGCCATGCTGAAGTGTGAGTCAATTAAACCTCTTTCCTTTATAAATTGCCCAGTCTCAGGTATGTCTTTATTAGCAGCATGAAAACAGATTAATACAGCCACCCAGTCTATGGTATTGTTATGGCAGCCTTGGCCGACTAATATAGGATTTCTCCACACGTTGGACATGATGGTCCAAGGCTCCTGACCTACCAACTTAGCAGCCTCTGAGACAAAAAAATGCCTTCCCATATAGTACTGGCAGAAGTCCGAGGAAAGAGTCTGAGCCTGGTCAGGCTTAGGAACCAAGTCATATCATTCTTACCATAGGGACTGACCAATACTCTTTAGCAGGGAGGGATGATACCTCTTCCTCTAAAGGAGGAGGACAAAATGGTGCAAACATTATACCCAATGAGCTAGAGGAGGAGGCTTGTAGGGGAGGGACCGAATGTTGGATGGCTCCAAACTTCCAGCTTAGGAGTCTTTGATTTGACAGGTCCTGAGAAGGACTTGAGAAAAGCAATGAATTCATGCAGACAGAACTAGGAGGCAAGACTGAGAACCTTTGGATAATATATTCCAATGTGGCCTAAGGACCCAGGAACCCAGTGATCTCTATATGATCCGACTATCTTGCTTTTTAAAAGGAAATAATAAGTCATATGCATATAAGTCATAGCATTTTATATAAATAATAAGTCATAGCATTTTATATAAATGCTATAAATATATCCCAGTAACTACTAGGAAGAGAAAAAAGATTAGGTCTTTTAGGCCTAAAACAGCAAAAGTTGTCTATGTTTACCTTAAGATCCTCCAGGCTCATTATATAAGAAATATCTCTTCCGGGCAGCGCTTCTCTGGTTGTTGCTATGGTAACCAAACTCATGATAGAATACATCCAAAACTAAGCTCCTGGGAAAGTTGCAAAAGTACACCTCTGGTCACTGATGACCTTGATGCTAGAAGATGTTCTGTGAAGTTCATTCATTCGCCCTGGGTGCAATAGATGCAAGAAAGATTGACTAGGAGGATAAAGACTTTCAGTTCAACTATATTTCTCTGAGTTCTTGTGGTTCTGGGACCCCTTTCCTCCCTGGTTGAGGCTGGAGGTGAAGGGGTGCTGCGTCAGCTGAGAGTTAAGCAGAGGTGGCCTGCATGTCCTGCGGCATCATTGTCTGCTTATTTCTTGCCTTATTTTACTGTAACTTCCATGGAAGTCAGGACTATCGAGGGGAGACAGAAAGAAAATGGCTCCAAGGGAAAGCTGAAGTAAGGTGGAAATAAAACAGGGCTTAAATAGTAGATGAGACGTAGACTCTAGAGTCAACTGTAAGCAAGGAATTGGGTCAACAGGGTAAGTGTTAACACAGGAAGATGACTTGGGGAACTTTGGAAATACTACCACAAGTGGCCTGAAGGCATCATGAAGGTCAGGATCTGATAAAGCAGACATCGTGTAAGAAATTTAAACCTGCCTTAGGCAAAATAGTGAAAATTTCCCAAGGCCTCTTGAACTCTAGGATGTACACTTTGGACCTTTTTTCCAGTGTCTTCCACCAAATTCCGGCCATCTGGGACATTCTCTCTACCACTCCAGTCATATAAATTGAAACTTCCCTGTTGTATTAGTCCATTCTCATGTTGCTATAAAGAAATACCTGAGACTGGGTAGTTTATAAAGAAAAGATGCTTGATTGGCTCATGGTTCTGTAGGCTGAACAAGAAGCCTAGTAGCTTCTGCTTCTGAGGAGGCCTCAGGAAGCTTCCAGTCATGGCAGAAGGCAAAGAGGGAGTGAGGCATCTCACATGTGGGAGCAGGAGTAAGAGGCAGGGAGGTGCCCACACTTTTAAATGGCCAGATCCCATGAGAACTCACTCACTAATATGAGGACAGCACCAGGGGATGGTGTGAAACTGTTTATGAGAAATCCACCTCCATGATCAAATCACCTCTCACCAGGCCCTCCAACATTAGGGGTTACAATTCAACATAATAAGATTTGGTGGGGACCCAGATCCAAACCATGTCATCTGTCTTTTACCTGCATCCTTCAAAGAGCATACTGTGCCAATTACACAATCTGTTACATAAACTGTGTTCCCAAGAGAATGTTTAAACAGATTTCCCTGCCAGAGAACGCTAGCATAATTTAACAAAAGTTTTATGCATATAGTTTCTTATTAGACTAACCGAAAGGACTGATGTTGCATGGACTTCAGGTCAGAAAGATTTGAGCTTAAATTCTAGTTCTGCCACTGATGAGTGGTTTTTAAGTAAATTACTTAGCTTCTTCATGAAAGAAGAAGCTCTTTCCTAAGAGGTGTGTTCAGGCACTCATGTTTTTTGCCTTGAACTGTAGCAGCTCCATGTTCTTATTTCTCTTGGCAACTTTTGGCCTTCTTTGCTTTGTCAACTCATCTTGGCCACTATCTGCTATGTGTCAGTTCCAGAGACCACAAACAACTAACAGCACCACAATTCCATTGTGTTATAATTGGTTTGATTTTAATATATAAAAGAGAGCTCCATCATTGAAATATAGTATAAGGATCCTAGTTTTTGAAAAGAAAACTATAGGTTTGTAGAGATGGAGTATTCATCAGAAGGAACTGATGGGTATTTGCTCTAAATATACATATTAATAGAGAAGATATAAAAAATAAATATATATCCAAATTGTAAGAGAATAAAGCATGATACAAAGAATTTAAAAATCTATTGCAGGGCCTAATTAAAATCATGTTCTCAGAGTTGTCATGAGAATGAAATAAAATATGCTTAATACACTCAGCACCATTCCCAGTATGAGCTGAATTATTCATCTAAGTTTACTTTCCTTTCCGCCTCATTTTCTTCTTTTTGGCATGAACTTTGGAGGCTGGGGTGGGAGGTGATGGAGAGGGGCAGAGGTGGGCTATAGAAGTCCCTTCAAATCACATTATTATAGTTTCTCTATACTGAGTTTCTCTTGAGAAAAGGAAAAGTGAAGGAATAGAAAGCTCCGTAGGAGAAAACCATTAAAGGGCATTTATAACACGATGTGAAGGAAAGCAAAGAGAAACACAAAGTCTCTCTCTTGGAGACCTGGAAGACAAATTACAGAGAGTTGTGGTGTGGGCAGGAGGAGCAGCAGCTATGTGTGTGCATGTGAGTGTGTGTTCCCACACGTAATACAGGTGAGAACAATCAACAGAGGGTGGGCTGATAGCCCTGTGAAGACGATTTGCCCTCTGTTCTTCTGTGCTCTTCGACTCCCACTATTCTCCCCATCCCCTTCTCATCCACATTCAAGAGCCTGGCCTTTCCTCGCTTCCCTTTGTATCTATGGAATCAGCATAGATGGACAAGTAGATTTACTATTGTCTAAGCGAGCTGACTGGAGAGAATTTGCTTCCACAAGCTGAGACTTCCAACGGACTCCTTTTCCTGCCAGCTGGATGTGTACAGGAGCAAGCACTTAGGGAGAAACACTGTCTCCACTCCTACTCCCACTCAGCTCCCTGGCTTTGTGCCAGGTTTCTGCCTTGTAGGATTTCTTTTGTGTTTCTAGGGATTTGGGTTTCATGTTCTTTGGCTCTAGGTTCTGGTTGATGTTCTTAGTCTCAAGGAACAGAACTCTCCTCAAACTAGGTAGTTAAGTCAGGAAGGGAGTTTATTAAAGAGATATAGAGAGACTCCTAAAATCTGAGGATATAAAGTAGAGTTGGACCTCCTCGGAAATGGGAATTTAGAACCATCAGGAACAGCAGGCATTCTGCATTCTCTATCCCTTCAGTTCCCCCTTATAAATGAACTGTACCTATCTCTCCCACACAGATATACTTATCTAACCCCTTTTGAAGGAATGGCCCTGGGCAGACAAGTTTGTTTCATGCATTGCCCCAGGACTAATGGAACCAGAGGGGAATATATCTGACATGAGGACTTGTATATTTAAGGACCAGCAACCAATCAGACATTTTTTTTTTCTCTTTTTAGCTGGAACTAAGAAGCAGCACAGGTGGTGCTGTTAGTTGTTTGTGGTCTCTGGAACTGACACATAGCAGATGGTGGCCAAGATGGGTTGAGAAAGCAAAGAAGGCCAAGAGTTGCCAAGAGAAATAAGAACATGGAGCTGCTACAGTTCAGGGAAAAACAACATGAGTGCCTGAACACACCTCTTGGGTAAGGGTTGCGTGCGCGTGCGTGTGTGTGTGTGTGTGTGTGTGTGTGTATGAGGTGGTTCCTGTATTATGCAGGCGTTTTGGTGGAACACCACCCACATATATATTATATCTTTGTCTTCCTTTAACTTTAGGAAGTATTAGAAACATATTCAAACTAAGGTTTGAATTGAGAACAGCCTATGTGATCACACCTACTGGAAGATCTGCATTACACATCAAATGAATGAAATGACTACAGTAGGATTTTAGATATCTTTAAACAAGTGGGAAGGATTAGGGTACAGCGGGTAAGGGCTGTCATCTAAAAGATCACCAGGATGGCTACATAGTAGAAAGGAGAGCTTTACTGTTGATGTCAGTTAGCAAACCAGGAAGAAATCGTCTCCAGTGTGGACCAAAGATACTCTCTCTTTGAGAAAGGAAAGGGCAGGTTGGGTTTTATGACTCACACAGTCCATATTACTCAACTATGTCATGCATATTTAGCAGGTGTAGGGGGAGGCTATCTATAGTTATGAGGGGAGCTAAGATATGCACAATGAGTAAACATATATGTAACATACATCCCATGTTCACTTTGGGGCAGTGGTGAGTGCTCAGCGTATGTGCTATGAGAAGACACCAACATCCATGCTTTCTCTATGATTGATGATGTTTCCAAAAGTGAATACATGAGCATATGGGAAATTTGGGGTCTACATTTCAGAGATGCAGACGCTAATCTTGAGATAAAAAAATGAAGAAAATATCTAAATGATAGAGTTGAAATATTAAGTTAGACTTACTGAGAAGCAGAATAAGATTTTAGAAATCCTGTCTACACCCCGTGATCTGAGATGTCTTCTTATCCACTAAGACAGAACCTAAGGTCAAGAAAACAAAAGTTACTTATGGTGGAGGGTTCAGGGCTCAGCTGGCCTAACAACTCCCTAAATTCCTACAGCTTGCTAAACTCCCTAATAATAAGAGCTATCAGACCCCTCCTAACTCTGATTTGCAACCCAGATTACTACTACTCTGATTGGGAAGAGGACCAGCCTTATAAACATTCTCTTCAACTGCAGACCATAAGCCAGTTTCAGCCAGCATGTAAAGGTTATGTGCAAATGGTCTTTGTGTCCTATAGTTCACCTTTTGGTGTAAATAGCCAAATTTCACTTCATTTTAATGCTAAAACCCTGCCTGTTAGTAAGTTCAGCGATTATACAGCACCCAGCACAAGTGACTCACTCCATTCTGTTTTGCTCTGGTGTCTTGGGGCCTAGTGCAGAAACTCAGCCCAAAACAACGGCTTCCCATAAATTTTATTTAATACTTCTTACAACGGAGAATCTTACTTGCACAGAAAAGACTTCTCAAGATACCTTATCTAAGTTGGACTCATACCTCAACTCCACCCTGCTATGTTATCTGGGTTTGTCTCCGTCATAGCAAGTGTCACATAATTTTCTGTTTTAACTCAATTAACTGAGGCATAATTTATACACAATAAAATGTGTCCATTATAAGTATGCAATTCAATAAGTTTTGACAAATATATATAACTTCCATCCCAATCAAAATGTAGTACATTCTAAATCACCCCCCATATTTCCTCCTGATCCTCCAAATTCAATCTTCTGTACATTAACCCCAAACAATCCTCTGTCACTGTAGATTAGTCTCGTCTGCTCTGGCATTTCCTATTAATCATAATTTAAGCTATTTGTTTGCTGATCTATTTTGTTTTTGTCTCTACTACTGGCCTTTTTTATCCACACCATAGTTTTCTAGCACAGAGTGTCTAGCACAGAGCCAGACAGTGCCAGAGTGAACGAATCACAAATCATTCTGTTTATCAGCTTTGATTTTAAAAATGAAGTCATCTACATATTTGAAGGCAGCAGTGAGGACTTTATTGTGAGGGTTAACAAACAGGAACCTCTTATGTCTGTCTTCTTTGCCTTCACCTTTATCATCACCACGGTGCCAAAAACAGCCTTGAATGAGGAAGAATGCCCTGACAGCGGTCACACTCTTTTACCTTTGGGCACGATGTGTTATCATTTTAGACAAACACGTTTAAACAGCCTCATTTAATTGTAATGTTTTAAAACTTTGACCTTTTGACTTTGTAGGATACAGCCATTTCTAACGGCATCTTGCAAATCATACCCTTGATAATGGGACAGGAGATCACTCAAACCACATCCCCACTTCTGAAAACACACTCAAGATGCGAGTGTTCTACCAGCAGGGTCATGGCAGCTCTATTAATTTTTGATAAAATATTTCTTTCACGATAATATCATCAAACCTTGGAGGATATCTGTAAATGTTTTTCTCCAGAAGTGTTTGAAGCCTGTGAACTGGCATGTCCCATGAGATGCCAGTGAGCCCTGGGGACGGAGGGCTCTGTTGGGCACGCCTCCTCTACAGGTGGCGAGGCTGAGGCGGAGGGACCCCTGTGTGGAGTGATTTTCCTCACTTCCTTTGCAAGTCTTCTTTCCAGCATGGTGGTGTGTGCGTTCCCCTTCAGCTGAAGTTCTAAATCTCTTTTTCTCTCCACTATCTAGGACACATGAGAATTAACCTACTCATGCAGATTACAGGGCCCAGCCCTCATTAACCTTAATATTGAAAGAAATACAGCTTCTGAGAAGTAAAATGCCCTTCCACTCAGCACAAATAGCAACATTCCCATGAGCTGGAGAGACAGGCTTTTTAGGGAGTACTTCATCCAATGCAAACTTCTGTTTCCAGTCAGTGAAAATTTCACATATATAATGCCTCTGGATTTGCGGATCCCTTTTTAAAGCATTTAAAAATGACATCCCTGAGGTTCTTTTATAGTAGATTAAAGTGCTGTCTATTCTGTATTTTCCTTATGTCTTTTGAATTAATGATTTGGTCCTGAAATTCTCATCTTCCTCCCTAGCAGGTACTGGATTGCTGTTTGTTGAAGGATTGAATAACTGACCTTTGATTCTTAAACACTGAAGTCTAAGGAACTCTAGACCTCTTCTTTTCCAGAGATCAGGCTCTCTGTCTGTGCCCTGCTTTGCTAGTCTGATCTTTGCTTTAATGGGATTTAAGTGCTGAGTGAATCTCAGCCACATCCTTATCCCTCCTCTTTAGTAGGTGTTGCTTTTGTCAATGACATTGGGTTTAGAGGGAGAGCCACCATATGGGGGGATAGGGAAGGAAAAGAGAGGCCAGGATATAAATTTAACCTGGGCACGTTGGAGAACTAATCTCAGAGATGGCAAAACCAGGAAGGGTGACTGGGAGTGAGGAGGGGCAGGGAGGGAAAATAAAAGCTGAGAAGCAGGCCAGGCTACAAACTCAAGCTGGCAGGACAGTATCTGAGAGCAATGAGTCTGTGTAAGAAAAGTTGGGCAACTGGGCCTTGTACACACAAGTGGTAGCCTGTGAAGTGCTCTCATTTTGTTAAGCCCTGATGACACTTGCTCCCCAAGATAAGGAGCAGATCCTCCCAAGAAGGCTGGTGAAGTTTCCATGACTGTTCATTCTCTCGCTGTCTCTCTGTCTTTTTTTTAAAAAAATTTTTGAGCCAGAGTCTTGCTATGGTGCCCAGACTGGAGTGCAGTGGCACGATCTCAGCCCATTGTAAGCTTCGCCTCCCTCCCAGGTTCAAGCAATTCTCCTGCCTCAGCCTCCCAAGTAGCTGGGACTACCAGCCTGTACCACCATCCTGGCTAGTTTTTGTATTTTTGGTAGAGACGGGGTTTCACCATGTTGGCCAGGCTGGTCTTGAACTCCTGACCTCAAGTGATCTGCCTGCCTTGGCCTTCCTAAGTGCTGGGATTATAGGCGTGAGCCATTGTGCCTGGCTCATGACTGTTCATTCTCTTTCATTTCTCCCCAAACAACCAGTTCTCTTATTTTGACCCAGGCCAACAGGCACTTATTGAAATATTCAATTCAGCTGGCCACCAGAATGATTTGATGCTATTAAGATCCATGTTTGTAAAGCTGTAGGTCACATAAGTCTGGAAATCAGTTGAGTAGGGTCCAATAGCATTTAAAAAAGCAATCAAGCAGGGAAGAGGGTAGAAAGACATCAGTGTACATTGTAATTAGTGAGGGTAAAGATTTTGTCGGACTTTGTTTTATGTATATGAATAATATGAGGTCACAACATAAAATGTCTTTTTGTTGATCATGGTGAAAAAATGTTCAAAAGTGATGAGTTTACAACAGTCATTTTTGAGATATTCCTTTTTGTTTTTCTTTTTTGAGACAGAGACTCTCTCTGTCTCCCAAGCAGGACTGCAGTGGTACAATAACTCACTACAGCCTCCAACTCCTAGGCTCAAGTGATCCTCCTGCACCAGCCTCCCGAGTAACTGGGACTACAGGTGCACATCACCATGTCCGGCTAATTTTTAAATTTTTCTGTAGAGACAGAGTCTTGCTAGGCCCAGGCTGGTCTTGAACTTCTGGCCTCAAGCAATCCTCCCATCTTGGCCTCCCAAAGTCATGAAATTACAGGTGTGAGCTACCATGCCCAATCCAGATATTCCTTAAGAAACTTTTTATTAGGAAAATGTTCAAACACACATCAAAGTAGTAGCAATAGAAAAATGGACCCATTTGCATCCTCATCCAGTTTCTAAATTGTCTTTTGTAGATTCTAATAATCCCATTCATTTCCTTCAGGAATTTATTTTTATTATTTCTTTGCTCCATCCTACCAAGAGCGGTGAGATTTCCAGCAGAATCGATGTAATCTTTCCTGATGGAGTTGTGAATACTTAAGATTAACTGGGAGTCTTCCTAAAAGCCCTCAGGAAGCCACTGAGAAAAACAAGGTGCTTCCACAGGCTCTGTGCCTTTTGTGAAAGAGAAAGATTTCACAATGGTGTGAAATGTGGTTTAGTTCAAAATTTCCCCCTCCCCATTCCCCTTTGCCTCGTCCCATTTGGAAATGATGGAACTGGACAACAGGGAAAGGTATAGCTGGGTGGAACCTGAGAACATCTAGCCTAACCCTTCTGTTTTACAAATGAAGAAACTGAACTCTAGGGGTGGAAACTGAGCTTTCAAAGGGAGCTTCTCGTTTAAAGCTGTCTCTAACAGCTCCCATATATGTCATGCAGATCACTCTTTCACAGAGAGAAAACCAGTATACAAGGAAGCCAAGCACATCACCCAGAGCCTCTGACAATATCATTAGTGAATCAGGAATAAATATGATGGCTCCTCATTCCCTCTTAGTACTTTGCTTTTTAGGGTTGGACCAGGTGAGTCATCGTTTGGATAGAGTGTGTGTGTGTTGTGGGGGGAGATGGAACACAGTGGGGAGTCACCAATTTCCCTGTGGTCCTGCCTTTTTCTCCAAGGCCACTTCAACCAGCAGTGGCCCAGCAGCTCTATCGATATTGTCCCATCCACTTCTGTATGCTCAGTTCTTTTCTTGCTCCACGACATAGCACCACCCAGCATATTCCCAAGAATGGCTCTAGGTGGTTTCAGAAGTTACAGGAGTTGGTCATCATTTCACAAATGCCAGCTTCATGCGCAGTGTGGAATTTGAACTAGAGCATGGACTCCTACAGAGAAAAAACTAAATTGAATTAAATAACAACTTCTTGGCATGAGAGAAGTCATTTGTTCCCCTATGTAAGGAGATAATGCATGTGAGCCTAAAGATGAATGTAGTCTATAAACACAGAGGGAACCGCCAACAGCTGGTAGCCATTTCAAACCACTCTTACTCCTTTAAACAATCACCGTCACTCATCTCCCTTCTTTTTTGTCCTTCATGACTTGCCCCTTCCAACTCTAAAAAGAAAGTTGAAGCCACCACTTTCAGTTTCTCACACCAACTATGCAGGTTCCAGTCTTCCTGTTAGAAACCACTGTGCCTAAACCCCACATTTTGTTCTAGCTACTGCTCTGTTTCTCTTTTTCATAGTCAACCCCCTCAAAAGGCCTCCTTCCTATCTTGTACTGCCCACTCGTTTCTCAGCCCACTCTGCTTTGCCACTTTACTCCATCAACATAGCTCTTTTCTGGCTACTTCCTCCTGATGTTTCTTCAACCTCTGTATCCTTTGTTTCCAACTTCCAGCCTATGACATAGGCCATATTCCCACACCATAGTTTCTCCCTATGTTCATTTACCAATGCCCCTGTTTTTAAATCTCACTTTATACTTTAAACTTATATTCAGTTGTCTCCTTGAATCTCCACTAGCATGTCTCAAATGCACTTTAAATTCAAATTGTCCAAAACTAAATTCATAATCTTAACCCTAAACCCAGTCTTCTTCCAGCATTCCTCATATCTCGGAAACAGTAACTGTCCATACAATTATGCAAGGAGCTCATCTTTACCCCTTTTTTCCCCCTCACTTCCTCCTGGCCAATCTATCACCAAGTCCTTTGCAATGTAATTCTAAAAATCTCTTGATTCTGGCACAATGAATTTCCTCTCCTCTTCTTTTTTTCCCCTCATTTCCCCTGTCTTGGTCTCACCCAGATTCTTGCAAAGCTTTCACATATCTCCTCTTGCCCCTGCCGCTGTTCAGTCCTCTCTCTCTTCACTGTGTTAAGAATGATCTTCTAAAATTGCAACTCTGATTAATTTCCCCCTACCACTGAAACTCTTCAATGACTTTCTGCTTTAAAGTCTGAGCCCTTCGTGTGACCTAAAATACTTACATGGTCTGGTCCTGTCTCCTGCTCCAGCGCCATCCTTCTCATTCTTCCCCCAGCCTCAGCGCTCTTGCCTTCTTCTCTATGCCCATGCCCACTGCCAGAATTTGCACATGGTGGTCCCTCCATCTGGAGTGTTGCCATTCTCCCCACTCCTGCACTCCCCCCATCACTCTTCTTGAACAGATCACAGTTATAATTTACTTTTGGGGAGCAATTATTTGATGAATATCTGACTCCTTTTAGACTGTAAGTTCCATGACAGGAACCTTGTCTGTTCCTACTCACTGTGTCATCTTCAACACTAACATTGTGCCTACCAATCCATAGGTGTGAAGCAAACATTCAGATACAATCGAAGCTTCTTTGTACTCCTCTTCAACCCCTTTCTTTCTTCCACTATCCAGAAATAGGTGTCTGTTCTTCATGTCTTCAGATAAGTCTGTATTTTTAATATGCTTAGTGGATATCAATACATTTACTACTAAATATTTGTATATAAAATATATACAGTCAGGCGTGGTGGCTCACACCTGTAATCCCATCAGTTTGGGAGGACGAGGCTGGTGGATTGCTTGATGTCAGGAGTTCAAGACCAGCCTGGACGACAGTTTCTAGTAAAAACACAAACATTAGACAGGCATGGTGGTGGGTGCCTGCAGTCCCAGCTTCTTGGGAGGCTGACACGTTGGAATTCCTTGAATCTAGGAAGCACAGGTTACAGTGAGCCAAGATCATGCCACTGCATTCCAGCCTGGATGACAGAGCAAGATTCTGTCTCAAAAAGAACTAAACAAATCAAAACATAGTCTATTGTTCTTGTGTTTAACATGTATACAAACAGAGTCTTGTGCTATTATTATTTAGCATCTTGCTTCTTCATTCAACATTTAGTTTCAGAAATCTATTGTTGATGCACAGATCAATTTCATTCATTTTGACTACTAACTGGTATACCATCATATGAATTAGTTGTAATATATGGATACTTCTATCATTAAATTTTGTGCTTTTTATTGACTATGCTTTTTGTTTTGTTTCCTTTCCTCCTTTACTGACCATTATGAACTGAATGTTAATGTCTTCTGCATCCCAGCTCATATATTGAAGCCCTAACCCCCAGAGCGATGACATTTGGCCATGTGAACTCTGGGAAGTAATTAGGGCTAGATGAGGTCATGAGGGTGGGTTCCTCTTGATGGCACTAGCATCCTTCTAATAAGTGACACCAGAGATCTTGCTCTCTCTCCCAACCATGTGAGGACACAGCAAAAAGGTGGCATCTGCAAGCCAGAAAGAGTGCCCTCAACAAGAATTGAATTGGCTGGCACCATGATCTTCTCTTCCCTGCCTCCAGAATTGTGAGAAATAAACATCTGTTGTGTAAGCCATCAGTCATGGTATCTTGTCATGGCAGCTCCAGAAGACTAATGTACTCACTTCTACTGAATTATTTTCTTCATTCTTCTCATCCCCCGTTTTTGTTCTCAACTAGCATGGAAGTTGTACATTCTATTTCTAATGCTTGCTCTTAAGCACTTAATATATGTTTAACCCAGCACAATCTAAAGTTAACTTCTATGCTCTTTCTGTTATGATAGTCTTGTATTTATTCTCACTTCACTCACATTAGATACTTACAATAGATTCTTTTTGAAAGAAAGTTATCTTTTTTGCTTCATAATTTTTTTCTCACATCCCACTCTGGTTTTAATTTTTTTCTTGACTGACAGTTCTGTGTAATTATTTCAGTGAAAGTCTATGAGTAGAAAACTCTTTCATTCTTTGTCTCAAAAAAGAATATTTTGCCCTCCCTCTTGCATATTGTTTGATATATAGGCATAGGAAAATAACTGCAAGGCAATGCTTATATCTGAGTAGAGAGACTACTGGTAGTTTTCCTTATTTGCATGCATATTCTAATGTTTCTATGCTGAATATTATTTGGATAATTTCTTCAAAGTTAAAAACTGCACAACAAGATGTGATAAGAAATGAAATACTTGATCACGGGCTTATCGAATCAGTGCCAAATCCTCATGTATTCTGATCATGTTTCTGCAAAATTTTCTTCAAGAGAACCATTGAAGGTGATGCTGTTGCTATGGCACCATAAAAGTAGTCCCCTTAGATGTTAAAATGGAGGAGTCACATCATTCTGGGCTCAGGTTTCAGCTGTTCTGGGCTGCATTTATTTGCACTACTAAAATGCAAATGTGCCTTTAATCCTGCTTTTAATCCTCCCTTTCCCAGTGGTGGAATGTAGTATCTGCCTTCATGTAAGACTTGAAGCTGGAGTGTGAAAGAATCATAGCTGGCACCCACTGTATCTGAAAAGTATGGCTACATCCCCACTCTGCTTTTAAAGCAGTTTTTTTTTTTTTTTTTTTTTTTTTTTTTTTAAAATTTGTTTA
>CAUYQU010044551.1:0-22913 GCA_963574635.1 Cheracebus regulus
ATCCCACTACTGATCAGCATGGGAGTTTTGACCTGCTCTGTTCTGACCTGGGCCTGTTCACCCCTTCTTATGGAAGGAATTTCTTATGGAAGGAAGTAGTCAATGCATTCTTAAAATCAGATAATGTGTTTTATTAATACAGAGGTTGGCGAATCAAATCCAGGTCTTTTAAGTTTTGTTCTGTATTTTGCTCTGCATTTTCTCAGTCCTTTCAGGGGAACAAACTAAAACTTTGCCCCAATTTCTCCACCATGTGGATAGAGAAATCACAACACATTTTGGGTTCTTAGTCCATTGGTAGAATATAAATATTTTTAATGTGAACTTGAATCAAAAATGGCTTTTTGAAATGAGCAAAAAGCCCAGTGCAGTGGCTCATACCTATAGTGACTCTAGAGGCTGAGGCTTGAGGATTGCTTGAGCCCAGAAGTTTGAGGCTGCAGTGAGTCATGATCATGCCACTGCACTTTAGCCTGGGCAACAGAGCCAGACCTTCACTTTAACAAAAACATTTTCTTTTGTTTTTGAGAAAGGGTCTCACTCTGTCGTCCAGGTTGGAGTGCAGTGGCACGATCTTGGCTCACTGCAACCTCCACTTCCCTAGTTCAAGCGATTCTCATGCTGCAGCCTCCCAAGTAGTTGTGATTACAGTGTGCATCACCATGCCTGGCTAATTTTTGTATCTTTTTGTAGAGACAGGGTTTCACCATGTTGTCCAGGCTGGTCTCAAACTCCTGACCTCAAGTGATCCAGCTGCCTCAGCCTCCCAAAGTGCTGGGATTACAGGCATGTGCCACCACACCTAACCCCTAAAATTTTTCCAGAAGAGAAAAAATAGAAAACACTCCTCTCAAAATCACAGTCCCTGTCTGGATGCATTTTTCTCATCTCTAAAATGAGAAGCTTAGAAGAGATGAAGGCTAAGCATTCTAAAGGTCTATGCTTCTACTGTTTCCAGCAGACCTTTTGAAACCTGGCAGGGCAAAACCAGGCAAGATCCAACAGCAGCCTCTTAAGAGGAACACAGAGGAGCCTCTTAATTTCTTGGGCTCCGCAACCATTTTACCTCAGAATATCATTTTAGTCTTCTGGCTACAGAACTGAATTTCCAACCTGAATCACATGAATCAATGCCCGAGTGAATCAGACATTCTTATTCAAAATATACATGTGAATATATATTTTAAAAATAAATCTAAATAATATACCAATATTCAAAAGTTCCCAGAACAAAATGATTTTTTCTTTTTTGAGAGGGAGTCTCACTCTGTCACCCGGCTTGAGTGCAGTGGCTTGATCTCGGCTCACTGCAACCTCCGCCTCCCGGGTTCAAGTGATTCTCTTGCCTCAGCCTTCCGAGTAACTGGGACTACAGGTGCGTGCCACCACACCCAGCTATTTTTTTTTTTTTTAATTTTTTTGAGACAGTTTCGTTTTTGTTGCCCAGGCAGTCGTGTGATCTCAGCTCACTGCAACCTCTGCCTCCTGGGTTCAAGCAATTTTCCTGCCTCAGCCTCCCAAGTAGCTGGGATTATAGGCATGTGCCACCACACCCGGCTAATTTTCTATTTTTAGTAGAGACCAGGTTTCTCCATTTTGGTCAAGCTAGTCTCGAACTCCCAATCTCAGGTGATCCACCCGCCTCGGCCTCCCAAAGTACTGGGATTATAGGCCTGAGCCATCATGCCTGGCCCATTTATATATTTTTTAGTAGAGATGGGGTTTCACCATGTTGGCCAGGGTGGTTTTGATCTCTTGACCTCATGATCTGCCCACCTCGGTCTCCCAAAGTGCTAGGTTTACAGCTGTGAGCCACGGAGCCCGACCACAAAATGGGAAGGCACAGTGGCTCACAGCTATAAAAGGGAGGATGGGTAAATGGATCATCATGCATGCCTGTAATCCCTAGTTACTTGGAAGGCTGAGACAGGAAAATCATTTGAGCCCAGGAGTTCAAGGCTGCAGTGAGCTATGACTGTGCAACTGTACTCCAGACTGGGTGACAGAGCAAGAACTTGTCTCTAAAACAAAATAAAAAATAAAATTTTCTAAAAAGATCAGCAAATATCTCTGAATCACAAATTGCTTTTATTCCTGGGAATAAGACAAAACCTCCAAAGACAGCATTCAAAGATGTCTTTTGCAATTTCAAAAGATCCTTATTTCTGCCATTATGCAGCTAATAGATTATGTACATGGAGCCTTTTTTTTCCTTCCTTCCTTCCTTCCTTCCTTCCTACCTTCCTTCCTTCCTTCCTTCCTTCAAGAAAAAAGGTCGCTAGTAGATTAGACTTTAATGTTTCAAGAGATTCTTTGGCATAGAAATTATTTTCAATGCCCAGAATGATGGAGAAAGAGAAGATAAATGGGAGAGAAAACAGTTTGGATATATTTAGAAATAAAGATCTTCTAAAATAGCAAACACAAAAGGAGAACTAGTGGTAAATTTTACTTAATTGTTGAAGATATTTAAAGGCTTGTTGTCTTTCTTCACTTAGACCAAATGATTTTCTAAATTGTTAAAACTCAAAATACTTGATTTATCCTCTATGTACTTTACATGCATTAAATTATTATGTAATAATGATTTTCTTAAATATTCTGTCAGCAACACAGCAATGGTAAATGCATGGTACAAGACCTCATATTATAAATCATACTTAATGTACGGTATCAAAAATAAATCAAATCCACAATCTAACAACCAATCTGAAATCTAACTTCTCGCTGGAGGAATGAGATGTACTTTAATTATAGGTAATTGATTAGGTTTAATAACCAATTTAGAAAGCTTCAGTTTGCCAGCAATCAAAGTTATAACTGGGGCATACCAGCAAAAGCAAAAAGTAGCACTGGAATTAACACACAGACTCAAATGTTCACCCACATTCTGCCTACTACCCCCATTCTCCTCCTGAACTACACCCCCATGTGTCTTTTGCATACAGAGCTCTCTTTGAAGCCAGCAAGTGTTTCATGCGTGGGAAATCAGGGGAATCAAAGCTACCTTATACAAAAGCATATGGTTAAGAGGCCAGGGGATGCTGAAAAACACTGCATACATACTTACAGTCTCCCTGTGGGGAGCTCATCTGACTATGAGACCCTCAAGTTTTGCATTTCTTGTGCCTATGGTGTTTAAATTGGTGGCCTCAATTTTATAACACATTTGTTTTCACATTTAGTTCCCTGGGATTTTTTTAAACTGACTTTGACAAAAAGGAAAAAAAGAAAAAGAGAGTGCAAAATAGGAAAAGAAGGCAGGGAGTGGGGAAAGAATAAATCATTATGCAGCTCTCAGCCTCCACAGGGAAACAGCAGTACAAACCCACAGATCCAGAATTGTCAAGCAATGGGGCTGTTTGTTTACAAGTCACAGAATCAGTTATGTAACTAGGGAAGTTAAAGAAACCTAGTGAGTGTGTGAGAGACCGATACTTTTGAAATAGTCAAGAGACTTCATCTCTGAAATAGATTCATACAGATGTTCTGTCTTCTTATTTTTAGTTGCTCTATAAATTTAGTTTTTGAGTTTTCCATGTAGATAATGACACTTTATTCTTTATTGTTATTTAGATACATTAAAACACTTTTTTACCATGGGATTTGCTAAAGTATCAGCGTGCATTTTTAAGGGAAATTGGAATAGCTTTTTATCTTCTGACGTAGATGTTAGTGAAAAAGTAATTGCGGTTTTTGCCATTGAAAGTAAGGACAGAATCTCAATTACTTTTGTACCAACCTAATAGAATTCCTGTCTGATTTAGCAGGAAAAATTTATTACATGATCAATGGATCATTCCAATTTCTGTCCACCCTTTACCCCATAACTTCTTTAAAAAAAATTGTTTTCACTTTTATTCTCAAAAAAGGTGATCTTTTTTTAATTGATGGGTTTTGTTGTTGTTTAAGTTCTGGGACCATATAGTGTTTATCAGATGCAGACCTTTAAAAATATTTCCATGTAAGCCAGGAACAGTGGCTCAACCTTGTAATCCCAATACTGAGAGGCTGAGGCAGGAGGATCGTTTGAGGCCAGGAGTTTGAGACCAGCCTGAGCAATATAGCAAGACCTCATCTTTAAAAATATAAAATGTATTTCCATGTAAATAATTTCTTTTAGGTCTGAGACAGTGGAAAAATTTCAACTCTAAAGAAAAAAATTTAGAAAATCAAATGATTTAAATAAATCATATTGGGTTATAGTAAATTTCATAAATAAACTATTCTCAACAAAGGTCTTAGAACGTTTTAATGATCTCTTTAATTAATATCTGCATTTATATTTAATACACTTTTAAAATGTGGTTTTTTTTTTTTCCTGAAAACTTATAGCCACATTTCAGTCCTGTATTGGTAAAAATGGGGATCGACTCTGAAAGGGTATAATTAATCAACTTCTGATAGCACATTAAACTCAAACTATTGAGGTTGCAAAGTCAGTAAATTTATGAGACATTATTTTTCTTTCTCATTCAGCTAACTCATTCTTCAGTGGGGTCAGTTTGGTGTCATATGTAACTCCATGGGGAAAAATCCTAAGGGGATTGATGGAAAAGAATTATGTTTTTCACCAGGCAGACAAAAGCCCTGAATTCGGTCCCTCAGGAATCTTCTCAGGGTGTTTTCTGCTAGTGGTACCAGAGCCCTGTGACCAAGAGGGAACTATACCACTGAGACTCAGTACCCAGAAGGCTGCTCAGCTCTTGTTCCTGCTACAATAGACGCTGAGAATAGAGATTAAGGCCTCATTAGCCTTTCGAGGTATGTGAGGAATGGCTATTTTGTTTTTGTTTAATTACAGTCTTGGTATAGAGCGGGACATTTAGTGGCCTATGTCCTTCTGCCCAATTTAAAGGAAGGGCTGAACTGATTCACTATCTAGAGATGAGTAGTGCAATGAACTGCAATTAAGAAAACCTTTGCTCAGGGAGAATGTTTCAATAACTTATATGTTCTCAGGCAAGCAGCATCATAAAGCCTCTGTAGTTGAGGGTCTGATATTTACTATCTTAGAACAGTGGTATGAATTAGCCAGGGTCTCACCATTTATTTAGTTGTCAGTGAATGCTAAATAGAAATAAATGAGTCAAAACTAAAGGAAAAGATGGATATCAACTTGACATGGACTTCTCTGAATTACTATTTCAAATACTTGGGTCCTTCTGGACTTTAAGACCATATTTTTTCTATAATGGACAAGAAAGATGATTTATGCAGTTTATTTAGAGGTAAATTTTATGGACAAAATTTTATACACATCCATACAATATGTGGATTATAATCATTGTTTAAAAAAAAATGATAGCATACAGAGGTGCCTACAAAGTTTTTATTTAAAGTGTCAGGGTCTCTGTCACCCAGGCTGGAGTGCAATGTAGTGATCATGGCTCACTGTAACCTTGAACTCCTGGGCTCCAATAAATTCTCCCTCCTCAGCCTCCCAAGTATCAGGGACTATGTGCACATGCCAACATGTCCAGTACGTTTTTTATTTTTTTCAAGATGGGGTCTTACTATGTTGCCCAGGTTAAATTTTAAACATTATCTTTATTT
Organism: Cheracebus regulus; assembly: GCA_963574635.1. Classification (NCBI taxonomy): domain Eukaryota; kingdom Metazoa; phylum Chordata; class Mammalia; order Primates; family Pitheciidae; genus Cheracebus; species Cheracebus regulus. The sequence goes on from CAUYQU010044551.1 coordinate 5,557, forward strand.
TTTCTTGCCTGCTGCCCAAAGCCATAAGAAAATGTATCATTATCATTTAAAATGAAATCACAGTTATAATAATACTTTATTAATAATATTTTAATTTAAATATGGAGCTTAAACTTTCAAAGCACTCATAGATATGTAGGCTAATTTATTCATTATTAGAGTTCATTAGTACACATGGTACGTTCCTCTGAGATGTGAAATGGCAGTGATATGTACTTGTCTTATTACAAAGTGAAGATGGGATAGATTTTAGATATTTCAAAAAATAAGTGTACTTTACTTCCGTTTATACAGTAGTCCCCCAGGCCCCCTGCTTATCCGTGGTTTCGCTTTTCATGGTTTCAATTGCCTAACATATAATACAACAAGATATTTTGAGAGAAAGAGACCACATTAACCTTTATTACAGTATTATTGTTATAATTATTCCATTTTTTATTGTTAACTTCTTACTGTTCCTAATTTATAAATTAAACTTTATCAAAAATTATGCATGCATAGAAGAAAACAGTATATATGGGGTTCTGTACTATTTGCCATTTCAGGCACCCAGTGGGGGTCTTGGAATGTATCCCCCATGGATAAGGGGAAACCACATACTTCAATACAAAGTTAAAAAGCCTATGACCATATAGTAGTCATGTTAATTTGGTATTAAAAAATCACTAAAACTGAGTTAACTAATTCTCAAAAAAAAGATATATGTAGCTTTTATTTCTTCAAAAAAATTTGTAGAAGTGTTTTTTAAGAGTGATTTAAAATTACTTGTCTTTCAAGTAACTTTTAACTGATGATTTGGGGGCACTCATTAAGTTCTCTGGGGTAAAACTGAGATTCCATTAGAATATCTTGGTTTATGTTAGGCACAGTGGCTCATGCCTGTAATCCCAGCACTTTGGGAGGCCAAGGCAGGAGAATCACTTGAACCCAGAAGTTCGAGACCAGCCTGAAAAACATGATGAGATCTCTTAAAAAAAAAAAAAAATCTTGGTTTAACGTCTAAGTTCAAAGAGAGAGAATAGGGATAAAGAAGTGAAGACATTCCTATCTGTAGAGGGCATCTTTAAGTATAACTTCTTGGTGGTGTCTGAGGTGGCAGAGAAAGAATGGCATCTGGGGTTTGATTCTCTGCACTGTTATTTAAGTTCACTGAACCTTGGTTTCCTTATCTATAAAATGAGAATGTTGTTTTGAAAAGCAGGTGCTTAGTACTATTATTGTAGGCAAAGGAGTTCAACTAAATGACTTCTTGGGTTTCTTTTAAATGCCGTAATTAATTAATTGTAAAATAGGTCAACCAATTTTCCTTCAATTGTGAGTAGTTTAAAATGCCACCAAAGATGGCAGAATAAGCCATTAAAATGGCTTTTATAAAACTTTCTTCCTTTGGCTTTTATCAACTATAAATTAAAGCTATTCTATTCATAGCCTAAAGCTGAGGAAATAAGCTTTTGTAACCTACTAATATTTTCACCCAGGGAAAATAATTGTTCTTAGAAAAACTAAAATGGGCCATGCATGGTGGCTCACGACTGTAATCATAGCACTTTGGGAGGCAGAGGTGGTTGGATCACCCAAGGTCAGGAGTTCGAGACCAGCCTGGCCAACATGGCAAAACCCCATCTCTACTAAAAATACAAAAATTAGCTGGGCATGGTGGCGGGCACCTGTAATCTAAGCTACTCAGAAGGCCTGAACCCAAGAGGCGGAGGTTGCAATGAGCCAAGATCACGCCATTGCACTCCAACCTGGACAAGAAGAAGGAAACTCCATATCAAAAAGAAGAAAAGAAAAGAAAAGCTAAAATATTCCTATGCTTAATCCTACTGTTGGAAGTATAAAGATTTGTTATATTTCTTGCATGGGTTGAAAAACCAAGGACTGTTTCAAAACTTAAAGCAATGATCAGGTACCATATAAATGTTAAGTTATATATCACCTGAGGACCTTAATGGAGCACATAATAAATACTAATTAATTTAACCAACACCCCTGTGGTAAACACATTATTACCCTTCCTCCCCTTTGAACAGGCAGGGAGACTAAGATTCCATGAGACCAAGCAACTCACCCTGGGAATGTGTAGAAGAAGTTGCTTGAGCCAGAAAAAGGAACCCAGGAGGTTGGAATCTGAGGCCTATGTATTTACAACTTAAGAAGAGTCTCATTCTTCTTGGATAAAAACATTTCTGCTTCCCTTTAGATTGATATATTTATGAGGAGAAAGTGGATTATGTATACTACTGAGACCCCCGCCTTCCCAAATATTAGCTCTTTGTTTCCAGGACATGCAATGACAAATAGTTTGTTGGTAATGCTAACACTTCAGTCAGTTAGATCTACACTTACTTAGTCAGCTTCAAATTGTTCCTATAGATGGATTAAAAAATGGAATTTAATAAGAAAAATGAAAACTGAAAGCAACAAGGAAAACAAAACAGATTTCTCCCTTAAGTGGATAAGTAACTTTTTAACTTTAAGTAAAAAATTATATTTTATTTTTTGAGACAGCATCTTACTCTGTTGCCCAGACTGGAGTGCAGTGGCACAATCAGTTCCCGGTAGCCTGGAACTCCTGGGCTCAGGTGATCCTCCCACCTCAGTCTCCCAGGAGGCTAGGACTACAGGGGCATGTCACAATACCTGGCTAATTTTTTGTATTTTTAGTAGAGATGAGGTTTTGCCATGTTCCCCAGGCCAGTCTTGAACTCCTGGACTGAAGCAATTCACTCGCCTTGGCCTCCCAAATTGTTGGGATCGCAGGTGTAAGCCACTGCACCCAGCCTCACAGCTATACTTCTTGACTGGCTCATCAAGCATGGGACATTTCCTCTCACCACCTCCTGGCTAGCACCAACACTTGTTTCTTCCACTATTTAAAAAGCCAGCTCTGTCCTCTCTGACTTTTTAATCCCCAGAGGGGTCCTGCATTTAGCCAGAATCAAACCCTTGGTAAAATAGATAACATTCCCATATTTAATTCTCATAACCCGTGAGATAGCTATTATTATTACTATCACCATTTTATAGAGGAGGATACTGAAGCACAGAAAGTAATTTGCTTAAAGTCATGCAGCTATAAGTGGTAGAACCAGAATAAATTCAGAATGCCAGAACTTGGGCACTCTGACTTCCCATCCAACACACACATCCTCTGGAGACAGCTGCTTCTATTTAGTAGACTCTTACGTGATTTAATAGGGTTTATGCTATACCAGTTTTTGTTTGTATCACCAGGTACCAAACCACCTAATCCCTGAGCCTTGCTGAGATCTCGGACAGCACTGAGTAACATGAGTTAAAAAAACAACAGGAGGGGCTGGGCACGGTGGCTCACACCTGTAATCCCAGCACTTTGGGAGGCCGAGGTGGGCAGATCACCTGTGGTCAGGAGTTCGAGACCAGCCTGGCCAACATGGAGAAACCCCATCTCTAAAAAAAAAAAAAAACAGGAGTCACAAGAAAACAAAATGTGTGAGGGAGGAAAAAAGGAAAGGAAAAAAGCCCTCTCTCAATATATTAAAAAACATAGGGGTAGGGGTGGAGTGGACTTTAGCTAGTTTATCATGTTGAAAGTTTTTTGGAATTGTGATAATTATTTTAAGCAAATTATCTTTTTAGATTTTATTTAATGATATTTATACAGAGCTTGCTTTATATGAGTTTTGTATACAGTTATAAGTAATAACTCATTTAAACCTAACCATTCCATGATGTAGGTATTACTACCTTCATTTTTTAGATAAATTAAGATACAAGGAGGTTAGGAGACTTGGGCAAGATTATACATTTTGTGAATGGTAAAGCTGGGCTTTGAGCCCCAGCAGTCCTTATGATTAAATCAGACTTTCTTTAATGCCCTATTTGTAGATCATTTCCCTTCATTGCTTCTGAAATTTTCTTTTTTTTTCTTTTTCTTTTTCTTTTTTTTAATTTAAAAGATGGGGTTTCACCATGATGGCCAGGCTGGTCTTGAACTCCTGACCTCAGGTGATCCAACCACCTTGGCCTCCCAAAATGCTAGGATTATAGGCGTGAGCCACTGCGCCCAGCCCACTTCCGAAATTTTCTTAAGAGTTTTTATTTGTATTTAAGTGAAATGAATTCTGCAGTTGTGGCATTTTAGGTGGCTGTGAGGTGAGGAGGATATTTTTTTCCAATTCCCCATCATAAAGTCACGAAGCCTATTCTTTCTGTTCTTCAAGTCTTGTTCAAGGGCAAGGAAAGGGACATCTGTAATGCTTCTCTTCCCTGACTCCCAGGCACTTGAAGTGGAAGTTAATGAAGTATTGTGAGGAATAAAAAGTCACTATAAAGACTGCTGGATAAAGGAGAAATAGTCAAAAATAATTTTTCCTTAGATCACACACACCTATTCATTCAAACTCCCTCCTGCCCTCCTTTCTCTCTCTCAAAAAGTAATGCTTAAAGGCAGAAAAGATGTTTGCTGGATATCAGCCTCTGTGGATCTAACTCAGCAAAAGCAATCTAATTATTTTTGACTCACAGTGACATTAAAAGTTTGCCAAAATTTCAATCCTGATGAACTCTTTTATTTGCACTTTGTGAACTTACAAGTTTTATTTGTTGGATGACTCCCTTTCAGATTTGCTATGGAATCATTTATGGAATGGGAGCTAAATCTTTGGGAGAGCAGATGGGCATTAAAGAAAATGATGCTGCTTGCTATATTGACTCCTTCAAGTCCAGATACACAGGTAATTTATCTTCTAGATAGTATTCTTTGCAACCATCTCACCATATTATATTTTTTTTAATTTGTGTTAGGAATTTTCTATTGAAATATCTATTAGAAGTTTTCATCAGGCATTGTTGAGGATAAGTAATATTAACCTTGTTATAATCACTTACTAAGTTGTAATAATCTTATTTTGTATTTTTCATTAGAGACAGAATAGTAAAATGTAGGTGATGTATATCTACTGTGTCATTGTGAACATCCCATAACATCTGGGAGTTGACTTATGCTTTGGTTTACATAGCTGTAGTTTGAAACAGTAAACTTCAGTATATATACAAGGAATTCTGATAATTGCTAGTTAAATATATGAGGAACTCTGAGAACAATGGCTATTATAGAGCAGTTTGAGTATTGTCTTAAATGATCTTTTTTGCATGTTTGTTGTGGTATAATTTATATATAATAATAAGATTCACCCTGAAAAAGGTATATAGTTCTGTGAATTATTTTTTCTTTGAAAGACAATTTTAAGGATGAGAAGTTCTGTGAATTTTGACAAATAAATATGGTCATAAAATTACACCACAACCAAGATATAGAACCATTACTCTATCCTCCCAAAACATTCTTTTATACTCTTTTTTTAATCAGCCCTATCCCTTACCCCCATTGGTACTGAAGCAAACAATGCAATACAGCAAGAAAAAAAAGCATATAGATTTAAAAGGAAAAATACACCTTTTGGTCACATGTGATATGACCTTGTACATAGAAAATCACATGGCTTTTACAAAAACAATTAGTAGAACAAATAACTAAATTTAGCAAGGTTCAGTCTGTAAAAATAGACTGTATTTCTATATACTAGCAACAAATAATTAGCAAATGAAGCATCAAAAACCATGAAATATTTGGCATAGATTTAGCAGATTGTGTGCAAGACTTATTTATTGAAAACTCCGAAGCAATTCTGAGAGTTGACAAATACTTAAATAAACATGGGGTATACTGTGTTAATTATTGAAAAGCACAACATTGTTATGATGACCGTTCTCTGTAAATTGTTTTGTGGATTCAGTGTGATTCCAATAAAAATTCACTAGGCTTTTGTATAGAATTTGACAAGCTGATTTTAAATTTATATGGCAATTCAAAGAGCCTGAAATAATGAAGATCATGTTTTGGGAAAAGTACAATGTTAACGACTTACACTCCCTGATTTCAAAACTTATAAAACCACAATAATCAAGATAGGTATAAGGTCAGAAAAACAGAACAATGGAACATAATAGAAGACCCAGAAATAGGCCCATATATATATAGTTGATTGATTTTCCACAAAGTTGCCATGGTAATTCAATTGATGAAAGGATGGTCTTTTCAGCAATTGGTGTTAGAACAACCAGATACCAGTACTGGGGAAAAAAATGAACCTCAATATTCATCTTGCATTATATACAAAATTTTATCTCACATCATATACAAAAATTATCTTGATGTGGAATATAGACTCTAAAAGTACGTAGCTAAAACTTTAAATGTTCCAGAAGAAAATAAGGGGGAATCTATTGTGACGTTGAGGTGGGCAAAGACTTCTTAGTTCATAACATTGGATTAGCCATTAAAGAAAAACATTGGCTCACCGCAGAGAGAGAGACTCCATTCATTTGGGAGGAAGTAAGGGTAGAGAACAAGAGTCTCTGTCTGATAAAGCAGAGAATTCTTCCAGATCTTACCCAAGACTGCCAAAGTGGTACCTCTACAGGTCTGCAAGAACCATAGCATTACTGGGTTTAGGTGGCACCCTAATGCAGATACAGCTAAGATAACAACACTCATGCCTCTTTGAATGTTCCCAAGAAGGATGGATACAAACAAACCCAGACTGTGACGACTACAATAAATATCTAATTCTTCAATGCCCAGGCAAACTTCCACAAGCATCAAGACCATCCAGGAAAACATGACATCACCAAGTAAACTAAGGCAGCAGGGACCAGTCATATAGAAACGCAGAAGTGTGATCTTTGAGACAGAGAATTCAAAATGGCTATGTTGAGGAAAGTCAAAGCAATTCAAGATAACACAGAGAAAGATTTCAGAATTCTGTCATAAATTTAACAAAGAAGTTGAAATAATTAAAAAGAATCAAGCATGGTCGGGTGCAGTGGCTGTCACCCATAATCCCAGCACTTTGGGAGGCTGAGGTGGGCAGATCACTGAGGTCAGGAGTTTGAGACCAGTCTGGCCAACATAGTGAAACCCTGTCCCTACTAAAAATACAAAAATTAGCCAGGAGTGCTGGCACATGCCTGTAATCCCAGCTACTTGGGAGGCTGTGGCAGGATAATCGCTTGAACCTGGGAGGTGGAGGTTGCAGTGAGCCGAGATCATGCAATTGCACTCCAGCCTGGGGGTCAAGAATGAAACTCTATTTCAAAAAATAAAATTAAAAATAAAAAGAATCAAGCAGAAATTCTGGAGTAGGAAAATGCAATTGACATACTGAAGAGTACATCAGTGTCTCTTAATAGCAGAATTATTCAAGCAGAATTACCGAGTTTGAAGACAGGCTATTTGGAAATTAACAGAACAGACAAAAGAAAAAAGTATAAAAAAGTGAAGACACCTGCAACATCAGAAAATAGCCTCAAAAGGGCAAATCTAAGAGTTATTGGCCTTAAAGAGGCGGTAGAGAAAGAGATAGGAGTAGGCAGTATATTCAAAGAGATAATAAAGAACTTTCCAAACCTAGAGAAAGATATCAATATTCAAGTAAAAGAAAGTTATAGAACAGATTTAACCCAAAGAAGACTGCCTCAAGACATTTAATAATCAAACTCCCAAAGGTCAAGGGTAAAGAAAGAATCTAAAAGCAGCAAGAGAAAATAATAGAATAATATACAATGGAGCTCCAATATGTCTGGCAGCAGATTTTTAGTGAAAACCTTACAGGCCAGGAGAGAGTGGCAGGACATATTTAAAGTGCTGAAGGAAAAACAGCTTTTCCCTAGAATAATATATCTGGCAAAAATATTAATATCTTTCAAATATGAAAGAGGGGAAAAAAAAGAGGGAAAAGGAGACAAATGAAAGCTGAGGGATTTCATCAACACCAGAGTTGTCCTACAAGAAATGCCAAAAAGAGTTCTACAATTAGAAAAGGATGTTAATGAGCAATAACAAATCATCTGAAGGTACAGAACTCACTGGTAATAGTAAGAACACAGAGAAACACAGAATATTATAACATTGTAAAATGTGATGTGCAAACTATTATCTTAAATAGACAAAAAGATTAATCAAAAATATCTGTAATAGATTTTCAAGATATAGGCAGTACAGTAAGATATAAATAGAAACAACAAAAAGTTAAAAAGTGGGCCAGATGCAGTGGGTCACGCCTGTAATCCCAGAACTTTGGGAAGCTAAGGCAGGTGGATCACCTGAGGTCAGGAGTTTAAGACCAGCCTGGCCAACATGTGAAACCTTGTCTCTACAAAAAAATACAAAAGTTATCTGGGCATGATGTCAGGTGCCTGTAATTCCAGCTACTTGGGAGGCTGAGGTGAAAAATCGCTTGAACCCAGGAGGCGGAGGTTGCAGGGAGGCAAGACCGTGCCATTACACTCTAGCCTGGGCAACAAAGCAAGACTTTGTCTCAAGTAATAATAATACTAGGTTATAAGACATTATTTTTGCAAGTCTCATGATAACTCAAATAAAAAATATACAACAAGATACACAAAAATTAGAAAGCAAGAAATTAAATCATGCCACCAGAAAAAAATCGCCTTTATTAAATGAAAGACAGGCATGAAGGAAAGAAGGAGAAAAAAAAAACCAAAACAAGAACACACCAAAATGTTGTAGTCCTTACCTTTCAGTAATAACACTGCATGTAAATGGACTAAACTATCCAATAAAAAGATGTAGAGTGGCTGCATAGATTTTGAAAAAAAGAAAAACAAGAGCCAATGATCTGTTGCCTACAAGAAACACGCTTCACCTCTAAAGATATAGACCGAAAATGAAGGGATGGAAAAGAGATTCCATGCCAATAGAAACCAAAAACGATCAAGAGTAGCTATACTTATGTCAGACAAAATAGATTTCAAGACAAAAATTATGAAAAGAGACAAAGAATGTCATTATATAATGAAAAAGGAGTCAAGCAAGAGAATATAAGAATTTCATATGTACCCAATATTGGAGCATCTGGACATATAAAGTAAACATCATTAGAGCTAAAGAGAGAGAGAGAGATCCCAACAATAATAACTGGAGACTTCAACACCCCACTCTGAGCAGTGGACAGATATTCCAGACAGAAAATCTAAGAAATTGTACTAAATATGCACTATAGACCAAATGGACCTAACTGATACTTGTAGAACATTTCATTTAATGGCTACCAAATACACATTCTTCTCTTCAGCACATGGATTATTCTCAAGGACAGACTATATGTTAGATCACAAACAAGTTTTGAGACATTCAAAAAATTAATATCAAATATCTCCTCTGACCACAATGGAATAAAACTAGAAATCAATAACAAGGAATTTTGGAAACTATACAAACATGGAAATTAAACAATATGCTCTTCAGTGACCAGTGAGTCAATTTAAAAATTAAGAAGGAAAATTTAAAATTTCTTAAAACAAATGATAATGGAAATACAACATACCAACATCTATAGGATACAGTAAAAGCAGTACTAAGAAGGAAGTTTATAGCTATAAGTACCCACATTTAAAAGAAAAGGAGAAAACTTCAAATAAATAACCTAACTGCATCTTAAAGAACTAGAAAAGTAAGAGCAAGACAAATCCAAAATTAGTAGAGGAAAGGAAATAATAAAGATTAGAGTAGAAATAAAGAATGAAATTGAAACAAAACAATACAAAAGAACAACAAAACAAATAACTGGTTATTGCTTTTTTTTTTTTTTTGAGATGGAGTTTTTCTCATTCAGGCTGGTGGACAGTGGCGTGATCTCGGCTCACTGCAACATCTCCCTCCTGGGTTCAAGCAATTATCCTGCCTCAGCCTCCCAAGCAGCTGGGATTACAGGTGTGCGCCATTATGCCCAGCTAATTTTTGCATTTTTAATAGACACAGAATTTTGCCGTGTTGGCCAGGCCAGCCATGAACTCCCAACCTCAAGTGATCTGCCTGGGATTACAGGCGTCAGCTAAGATGTCAGCCACCACCTGCAGAAGTCTGGCCTGTAGACGCTGACTCAATAATGGATGAATGAATGCACTCTCACACCATTACAGTGATACAAGTGGGCTAGGGATGGTGGTTGGCTGCTTTCAGAGGGTGAAATTCAGCCAATTGACCAAGACCTTCTGTCCATCCACACATTTATTCATAACAGAGGTTCTGAGTCAACATCCTTGTGGATAATTAACATGGTTAAAAGAGTGGTTTTACGAATGATAAAAGCTTTAGGTTCTGGGCCCAGAGTAAACACTAATAACAGGTGATTCCCCTTTGATCTCTCCCTGAGAGGACCATCCAGCCCAGAGTTTACATGAGTAAACAGAGTAGAGACAAAGGGATGTGAGGTAAACAGACTTAAACTGGGAAGGCCTTTGATTGTCTCTATCTCTTTCCTATGCTAATACCAATGAAGCAGCTGCCTTCAGCATGCCTCAATAAAACCTTTTGGCCTTCCAAAAGGTTTGAGGTTATAATCTATAACTTTCCCTAATATTTTCCGAAATATTTTGCCAGCCACCCTAAGTGAATATCAACAGTGAGCTACTGTGCCTGGCCTGAAAATAAGCTTTTTTTGTTTTGTTTTGTTTTGTTTTGAGACGAAGTCTCACTCTGTCACCCAGGCTGGAGTGCAGTGACACGATCTTGGCTCGCTGCAACCTCCACCTCCCAGGTTCAGGCAATTCTCCTGTCTCAGCCTCCTGAGTAGCTGGGATTACAGGCATGTGCCACCACACCCAGCTAATTTTTGTATTTTTAGTAGAGACAAGGTTTCACCATGTTGGTCACGCTGGTCTCAAACTCCTGACCTCGTGATCCACCTGCCTGGGTCTCCCAAAGTGCTGGGATTACAGTCTTGAGCCACCACGCCTAGCCTGGTTTTTTTTTTTTAAGGATAAAATTGACACACCTTTAGCCAGACTAAGAAAAAAGAAGATCCAAATAAATAAAATCATAAATGAAAAAGGAGAAAGCACAACAAATACCCCAGAAATTAAAAGGATCATTAGTGGCTACTATGAGCAACTATATGCCAGTAATTTGGAAAATCTAGAAGAAATGGGTAAATTCCTAGTTACATACAACCTGCCAAGATTGAACCATGAAGAAATCTAAAACTTGAACAGTCTAAGAATAAGTAATGAGATTGAAGCCATAAATAAAAAGTTTCCCACAAAGAAGAGCCTGGAGCTCAATGGCTTCCCTGCTGAATTCTACCAAAAATTTAAAGAACTAATACCAATCCTACTCAAACTATTTTGGAAAATAGAAGAGAACATTTCTAAACTCATTCTATGAGGCCAGTATTACCCTAATTCCAAAACCAGACAAAGACACATCAAAACAAACAAATAAACAAAACCTACCTTCAGGCCAACATTTCTGATGAAAATTGATGCAAACATCCTCAGCAAAATAGTAGCAAATGGAATTCAACAATATATTAGAAAGATCAGTACATCGTGGTAGGGTTTTGGTATATTTTGCTATATTTAAACTAGTGAATGAAGTGAAGGATAGACTTTGGTTCTAATTAATTATTTCTGTATTTTCTTTGTAGGGATTAATCAATTCATGAGAGAGACAGTGAAGAATTGTAAAAGAGATGGGTTTGTTCAGACCATTTTGGGAAGGCGTAGATATTTGCCAGGAATCAAAGACAACAACCCTTATCATAAAGCTCACGTATGTTGAAATTTTTGAGGATTTTTAACTTAACATTTCAATGACATATACTTTTTCAGCAAAGAGGAAATACTACTAATGTCCCTTTTAGGGGTTACTGGCATATTAACTGGATCTTCTGTATAGACAAGGTCAACCATTGGTTTCATTAAGGACTTCTGAAGTGATGGCATATGCCAGTATTTGCTGAACAGAGTCTGGGGGATTAATGTAAACATGCACTCACTTAATAATATTTTAAACATGTTTTGTTGCATTAAACCAGTTATTTATTAGCTTAGGTAATAAGTTGTAAACTTAATTTTTTGTTAATTTTTTCTTTTTTGATTACATCATTGACCAAAACTTAATTTTTATATTTGCTAATTATTCTGTTTCTGATACCATACACTAATTTGTCATATCATACCAGATTGCTAACATTCCTCAGAGATTAACCAGTCACTAAATTTTGATTAATTTTTGGTTCATTCTACTTGTTTGCTTATTTTAAAAGCACTATCTGCTCAGGCACGGTGGCTCATGCCTGTAATCCCGGAAGGCTAAGGCAAGAGGATTACTTGAGGAGGAGTTTGTTTGAGACCAGCTTGGGCAACATAGTGAGACTCCAATATCTACCAAAAATAGAAAATTAGCTGGGTATGGTAGTCCATGCCTGTACTCTTAGTTACTTGGGTGACTAAGGTGGGTGGATTGCTTGAGCCCAGGAATTGGAGGCTGCAGTGAGCCATGATTGAACCACTCACTGTATTCCAGCCTAGGTGGCAGAATGAGACCCTGTGTTTAAGAAAACAAAACAAAACAAAACAAAAAAGCACTATTTCACCAGAGATTATTAGGATACCCCAAGTAGTGAATAAGGCTATTTTTAACAGCATTTAAAAGATTTATTGATATTTGCTCAGTCTTTTTCTGCATTCACTGGGATTCATGAAAGTATTCTGTGTACTTAAATATTTATAGTATAGTTCAAATCTTCCTATTTTAACTAGATGTTTTTCACCCTTCACCCCTAATTTTGTGTTTTAGTGCTCATTAGACATTGTATGTAATGAAAATACCCAGCTAAAAAAAATAAAAATAAAATAACCAGCTAAACTTCTGTCAGGAGCTCAAAGCCTCCAGAGCATTAATGCTTTTAGAGACCATGAAGGAATAGTTGGCTTTTTGTTACTTCTTTACTCTAGCCTCCCGTATATCCACATACAGATATCAGATATTTATCAGGCTTTTACCATATCTCTAAGTGAACTAGTAACTTTAGTTGATGGACTAGACAACCTAAATTTTAAGTCTTGGAAGAGATAATGCAAACAAAAAAAAATATGAAAACATCATTTATATACTTAATTATTTAGCTTTCAGGGAGAAGAAGAGACTTAAACAGATTCTTGGAGACTATTTAAAGTTTAGGCTGTTGGGAATGAGAAAAAGACAATCACAAAAGGATAACTGAGTGAGAACTGGCTAGAAGCCAAACTAGTAGGAATGGAGAGTTTGAGTTGTCACGCAGATAATTTTCTCCTAGATAGATAGAGGCACCTAGAAGCTAGGAGACAAAAAGGCTTCTTTTGAATGACAGAGGGCTTTCAATGGCAGGCTGAGAAATTTGGACTTGATCTAATAGGAATCTAATTATGTTTTTTTGAATTTGCATGATAAAAATGGAATATATAGTTATTAATGTAAATAAATCACATAAGTTTGTGAGAATTAATATTATTGCACCTGAAGATGTGAGAGAGTAACAAGACTTTTTCATGCCAAATACTTCAGTTCTGATTCATTATGTTGTTGCTGAGGAAAAAAAATTCCAGCTCTCTGAATTAGGAATAAACATAGCTAGGTTATTTTTTGGTTTTTGTTTGTTTTGGTTTTTGCTTTTGTTCAAACTTTTGTTGTAGTGAAAATACATTCTCATACATAGAGAATGTAGGTTTCACTAAATTATCACAGAGCTACACCTGTGTAACTACCACCCAGGGCAAGAAATAGAATATTATCAGTGCCCTAGAAGCGTCCCTCATGCATCCTCCTAAGCACCACCCATCGCCTTCCCAGAAATAGCCACTGTTATAATTCTAATACTATAGTTTTGCTTTGCATATTTTTGAGCTCTAGATACATCATGTATGTATATTTTGTATCTAGCTTCTTTCAAAATTATGTGGGCAAGTCATTCTTGTTGTTTGATGTAGGAATAGCTGTATATTCTTATATAAATATACCATAATTTATCTGTTTTTCTGTTGATGAGAACTTGGGGTTTCAGTTTGAAGCTAAGCTATTGTAGCCTTGAACACATATACACGTATTTATATTTGGTAAAGAACAGTGGTAGGATTGCTGCATATTTTTCACTTCAGTAGATAAAGCCAAATTGTTTTCTGTGGAGATTATGGCAGTTTGTCCTCCCTTCAGAAGAGTATGTGAGTTCTCACTGCTCTGCATTCTTGTCGACACTTGCTATTAAGCTAATAAAATTTTAGCTCTTCTGGTGGGTATAAAGTAGTATTCTGTAGTTTTAATTTGTGTTTCCTTGGCTACTACTAAGGTAACCTTACAAATGAGCAACCTTACAAATGTGTATTAACCATTTAGTTATTTTTTCATGGGTAAATACCTATTCTGGTTTTCTTTTTGATTTTTCTGTTGAGTTTTCTACATTTTTAAAAATCAATTTGTAGGAACCTGTTATGGGTTACATTCCTTCTCACATTGTGTCCAGCCTTTTCTTCCTCTTACTAGTAATTTTAGATGAAGAGAGAGATTTGTTTCATTTTGTTTTTCTTAAAGACAGGACTCACTGTGTTTCCCAGGCTAGTTTCAAACTCCTGGCCTCAACTGATCTTCTTAGCCTCCTGAGGAGCTGAGATTGCTTGCATTTAATATACTAGAAGTTGGGTATAGCTTAGGTGACAGAGAACTAGAGAATACCTCTCATGTTACATTAACCTCCCTCCCTGGAGTAGACCTTTTTCATTTTCTGAGGCATTTTGGAACACTGGGAATTATATTCATATATAGATTACTCCTGGATATTAACCCAGACTCCCTCCTCTACTCTTCCAAGATGATTAATTTTAGTAGGCATGGTTCCCTGCTAAAAAGCATTTGGCAGCAGTCATTTCAAGGAAGTTGTAACTGAATACCCAGGGGTCTAGGATGTGCATTTTCACTAGCAGCTAAGGATTTGCCTCAGCTACCCATGAAAAGCTCTGAATCACATCCGAGGGCTCCAAACCCGCAGGGGCCAAACTCTAAAGACCAAGGGGCCACTGGTATAGAGGGTGTGCTTAGGACATTCCAATGCACATCCCAAAGAATGATACTCTATTTATTTAGGATTAAGATTATTTTGTGGAGTAGATCTTTTAGAATGATATCTAGAAGAGCTAGAGCACTGATGAACTAAATACATTCTAAGTGCAATGTAGTTTTTGGATCCTAACTAAGTAGTGAAGATTTCTAAGCCAAAGCAATCTGATCTTCTTATATTTTTGTCTGCCCTAATGTGGAAACCACAGAATCTAGAGCCTTGGATCATTATAGTTGTTGTTCTTAGGATGCAGCCTAATAATTGGTGTCCTAGGTTCACATCTCAGTCCAGCTTTCCAGTCTGGCTGCAGATGTGAGCACTGATCTGTGGAAGGTATGAAACCATGTTGGCATATCTGGTGGAGCACCTGTTAATTGTTTTTTATAGGCTGAGCGTCAAGCTATCAACACAACAGTCCAAGGATCAGCAGCTGATATTGTCAAAATAGCCACAGTTAACATTCAGAAGCAATTAGAGACCTTCCATTCAACCTTCAGATCCCATGGTCATCGAGAGGGTATGCTCCAAAGTGACCAAACAGGTTTGTTCATAGCTGAGGCCTGTGCTGTAACATGGTGAGAACAATTGTATCAGAAATGTAAATGATAAGTATTTTTTATTTCTCAACAGTTCTCAAATGTTTTGGCCTCATGATATCTTTATACTATTAGAAATTATTAAATATTTCAAAGAGGTTTTGTTTTTGTGGATTATGTCTACTATATTTACCATATTATAAATTAAAACAGAGAATTTTAAAACATGTATTAGCATTTAAAGTAATAACTCATCATATTTTGACATGTCACATATGTTTATGAAAATAACTACATCTTTTCAGAACTAAAGAAAATTCTTGGTAGGTGGCTTTTACATATGTGTAAATCTCTTTAACGTTTGGCTTAAGAAAACACAGCTGGCTTTTTGTATCTACTTCTGTATTCAATCTGTTGTAATGTCACATGTCTTGTAACCTTCTTTGGGAAACTCTTTGTACAGTCTGGGGTAATAAATGTCTCAATTTTGGGAGACTAATGGGTTTCCCAGGATGTGGAAATTTCACTTCTGCATCAGGACAGTTGGCCACCTTGCTGCACGCTTATAAGAAAATGAGTCTGAAAAAGGCAAATAACCTTATAGTGTTGTTATGAAAGTAATTTTGACTGCAGATTTTGCGATCCTCTCTGGTCTCCAGACCATACATTACAAACATGTTCATTTTCCTATTTCTGACCTTCAGTGTTCTCTGGTCTTAGAGTGTACTCTTGATGTCCTTATCACATATGTTCCTTTGCTGATGTTGCCTTCTTGTTCTTAATTTTATAATATTTCCCTGAGTTCTCGGTTTATTGCTTGGATAAATTATTTCTTGCACTAACAAGGACAGTGAAATTTTGTTTTTCTCTTCTGTCACATGTCCATATTTCTGCTTTAAATACCATTTCACTGTCACTTAGATTGTCAAACCATGACGGCAGACATGTTTTATTATTTTGTTTTTTTTAGACAGAGTCTCACTCTGTCACCCAGGCTAGAGTGCAGTGGCATGATCTCAGCTCACTGCAACCTCTGCCTCCCAAGTTGAAGGGATTTTCCTGCCTCAGGTTTCTGAGTAGCTGGGATTACAGGAGTGCACCACCACATCTGGCAAATTTCTTTAAAAATATTTTTAATAGAGAAGGGGTTTCACCATGTTGTCCAGGCTGTTCTAGAACTCCTGATCTCAAGTGATCTGCTTGCCTTGGCCTCCCAATGTGTTGGAATTACAGACATGAGCCACGCCCAGCCAGTAGGCCCATTTTAAATTTTCCTGGGAAGAAATTAATGCTGGAGATGGGGCAGAAAGATTGTGATCACTTATTGAGAATGAGATTTGCTATTTCTAGTAGAGACATACATACAGGTTATAGAGAATAATAAAGCCAGTTATAGCGTGTTCATTTATGTGCAAAAATACATAAAAATGTTTATTTTCTCATTAAATGAGAATGATTAATTTTGTCATCAGTCCCCCTCAAAATATCTGAGGCCCCTTGTTCATTTTGAGTATGGGACTATGTATACACACACACATACACATTTCTATTTATAGAGAGGATATATAATAAACTTATTTGGGGAGTAATACTGTGCTGTATGTTTTGGGGATTTAGAAATAAAAGTTATCTATGTTTAAATTTAAAGTCTATTTAAGGAAGGAGAGGAAGGTATGATACCTGACTGAAATATTTGTATTAATTCCTCACAGCAGAGTGATAAATGTCAAAAATAAGGATATAGACAATAATGACTTTAAGAGTCAGTGGAAGGTGATATGGCTCTGTCACTGAGGAAGACCTCATGGTGTCATGGGATCTTAAAGTAGTGCTGGGTTGGTGGGATGAAAGGAAGGTGAGCATGAGGAAGCAGAACCATGGGGAA